>JABASC010000605.1:0-35466 GCA_019776185.1 Plutomurus gul | reverse complement strand
AATGACATTACTATCTCCTTAAGAATCAGAAAATTATGTTTATTATGTGAAGTATCTAAAGAGTCGTGAGTTGAGGTCACAAAGGAGACAATGTATTGTGTATAGTACATTTGAAAATATTCTGCAATTTATTACCGGTGCAGACTTCCAGACGCTGAAGTAGCATCATAAAAAGACAGAATATTTAAATGGACTTTCACAGAAGAAACATATGTACGATTTTTATTTTACATGGTGTCAGTCAACCCGAGAAAAAGACAATCTCACCCCCCGGTTTGTAGCTTCTTTTGATGGATTTTATGAGCGTCTCTTCTGTTTTAATGTTGGTTACGTTCACCTTGCTGCAGTTCATGTTGAGATTTTTATGTCTAAGAGACCTTTAACTGGAGAACAGCTGAATGAATGAAATTTTTCTCAAACTAAAGTCATTTTAATGAGAAGTGTTGTAAAAATCAACAACATAGTTTCGTAAATTTTACATGAGCAATAAGAATTACCAGCGGAATTACTGCAATAAACCAATACAGATTTTACTGTGTTGCATAATATGTAGTTTTCTAATGCTTGCAAGAGCGTTATATTGCGCACAGAAATACACAAACTACATAGAAATAGGAAAAGAGCATTACAGAACGTTCCGTGCACGATTATGGAATTTAGTAGTATGTAGTTAAGTATTCGGGCAATTCCAATTCATTACGGAAGTTAGAGAGCACAAAATTCACACATGTAATTGAAATGCACATGCAAGCATTTCGAGCAAATTCATAGCAAAGTGTCAATTAAGAAGAAATAAAGAACCAGTGATGTGTTGTTAATAATAATAATAAAATGTTGTTAATTGATAAGAATGCAAAAAGTGAAACAAAATTTTGTGGTTCTAAAGTAGTTCTTAAATGCAATAAGTGCACTCTAATAAATATTTTTCTTAGAATATTTCAAGTTGAATTAGCGCTTCAATTGCTAATCATTAAATATCCGCAACGTTGCACGTTGCATCTAAAATTGAATGCAGTGCTTTATTGGAGCATTCAAATGCATTCATGGAGCTAGTAGAAATAATTTGCAATAAAAACTATACTGCAAGTAAGTGAATTTATTTGACGCACGGATATTTTTGTAGTTAAGATCTTGTAACGATGGTTCTTTTTAGATGCTGAAGATACCTTTGTTAAAATATGGCTAGACAAAATATTGCAAAGGCTTATGTGCAAGGGATGCTACTACACATGTAAGTACTAAATATTAGCTGCAATAAAATAAACCTTGTATACAGCATTATAGATATAACATTTATATCAAATGCCCTCCAGTTTTCAGTGAAACTCTGTGCAACCACGTACAAGCTTTAAAGTGGGCATAAAGTGTACTCTTGTGAAGTCATTTTAATTTCTGTAGATTCGATTAGAAACATTTTGTTTGAATATTATGTATACATATAAGTATATACCTATATATATATATATGTAAGTAGTTGCAGTAATAAAATGTTTTAATGCACCAGTTTTTTTGTGCACTTGTTATCAGGTTTATATCACTGTAAATTTACTGAAAGTCCATATACTTATTGTAGAGTCAAATACGTAACAGGCCATAAAGGCGATGGAGCAGCATAATTAGTTTTGCATGCATTAAGGTGCTATCACTAATTACTAAGGATATAACTCTGCGTGCCTATTATTTAAATAGCGTAAATTACGATAATAGAACTATGATCCTAACCTAGGCGAATGCAGAAATAGTTTTACCTTGTGCATTAGTGCAAAAGTGCACCTTCGAACCTGTTCTCCTCGTTCATAACTAGTGCAATTACTTTGTTTCTTATCCTGGATCTTTTGCGAATTTCGCTGCAAGAGGAGGCAAAATGTAGCAATACTAAATACATTAACCACGGTACTTGTTGCATGCATGTACATGCATTTTCATGTTGCACTTTAAAGATTGCAAGCATTTAATGGTCAAACACGGAGGAAAAACAGTGCACCGCATAGTTTGCTAATAAAAAAATCGAGGCGAGAGAAAAAGTGAATTTTAGTAAACTTTGATACATTCAATTAGACAATTTGCTTTGTCAAGCATGACGAATACAACACTAACATAAGCTAACGTTAGCTAACGTTCATTTTTATACTCAAACGCTGTACTCATATTGACTTCTTGCAATTATGCATGGTGCAGTGCACTGTACCACTGCAGTGGTGCAAATATTCAACACGAACATAAACGCTCGGTTTCTCTACATTACATATGCTAGTCTTGCAACATTTCAGGAAAAGTAAACGACTAAAACCAATTAAATGCTAGGGGAAAAGGAAATCAAATAGAAAAAATCTAATTTAATCTTTTCATCAAGGAGGAGTAAAAGTAAGAGATATAATCGGTGTACTGGTACATTCATTGTTCCAATATTAACAATGTAACATGAAATGGACTAATATTTTGATTTGTACTTGTTACTATTATCATGAGTTACACAATTAAATTCCGCTGTGGAGTTACACGATAACGAAAGTTATCGAAAGGTAAATAGAAGAAACTGTGCACCGCGAGATATGATTTATATGTACAGCTTTACTTTTGCTGTAAATGTAACAGTGTTTAGGTATAGGTGTTTCAGCATACGGTTGTGCTCAAAAAAACCAGTTTTAAATAAATATTCCATATAAAACGTAAATGTAGGACATTGAATGAGACTCCTGTTGCACATATGTACATGATTTGATTTCATGTGATGTGAAGCGTATACTTGATGATAAAGATGTGGCTGCTGAATTTCACTGCAAGAAAACTTCTTTAAAACTACGTAGAATGTATAAAATGTGTGTAACATTTATCGGATTTTCAGAAAAATGGAAATTGTATGTACATTTTGTTTCTTACCTGCAATGTAATACTTTAACTTATTAAATACTTTAAAAATCTGTATTATTGGGGTAGGCTTATCCATTTTATCTCGTATGCATACAAGAAAGGTATACAAAAACCACAATGACTACTAGTTTTTCATATTGTTTACAATCAGACAAAAAATTGACATGATATGTGCGGTTGTGGTTTATGGCAGGAAAAAAAACTTTTTTTGCAGGTAGGTAAATTGATCCGGAATACAATTTTAAGATTTGAATTATTAACAATTATTTGGTAACTAATTGTGGTTGCTCCTTTTTATCTGGTGTTGTTTGTGTTTCTTCTACTTTACTTTGGCTTTTACGAAAGGAATTGCTAATGCGGGCGCTTCTCTCCCATCCATCGTATGGATCGTGGTGCACGAGGGGTCCCAAGTGATACTTTGATTTTTTGTAGCTCTTCTTTTTATGCTTGGCCGCTTTCTTCAGCGCCTTCACATCAGCATGACTTCCGGCATAATACTTATTCCCCGGGTAATAAATATTTCCGGTCGGACGATGTAGGGAAGAATAATGATTTGAGAAGGAGTTAGGGCTGCCGCCGAAGTGAGAGCCCCAACCGCTTCCACCACCGGTGTTCCATCCGGTGGAGTAATGAGCGACTGAAAAAAACACAAGAAAATCACATTACTTCACTGTTCCTTTTACTCACATTCATTGACCGGTGCTTGTCCTTTGCTATCTATCATGATTAAATTTAAAACATTAAAAAAAATATGGTAAAATTTCAAATGGTATTTAAATTAAATATATTTTAATAATGAAATGAAAGTGAATTACAAGGATGCGCTCCACCAATTGTTATGGTGGTGGTGGCAGAGTCTTGCCCCCAGGCTGCGAATTTCCAAAATGCATTCCAGCCCCACTCAATCGATTTGACGAAAATGAAAGAGCAAAGGGCTTTGAAGAGAAAAAGGACAATGGTGGAAAAACTGGCTGACATCAACATCGTCCTCGCTTCCCCATCCGACCGGCCTGTTTCTGTAGAAGTGGAATTCTTTATTGGTCGCAAGTTTAAGTTGCGGACTTCAATTTTCAGCGGACCAGGGTGCACAGGGTCTTTCCCCATTGTTCCCCCTGTTGAACGGAATTCACTTCTTGCTTTACTCAGTCTCCGGCTGGAAGATTGAGAAAGTTTTGCACACGATTCCGCATCTTCACAAGTTTCACCTTTGGAGGAAGGCTTTCTTTGGGAATTGATTGACTTTGACTGGGCTAATGAAATCCTCGGTTCTGGAATACTTCCGGAATATCCAAGGTTTCGTATGTGCGGCCCTAAAAAAAGTATTTAATTACGTACCTCTGTGTACCAAGATATTCTAACTAAATAGTTAGTGAAAAAATTGATCGTCGCACCTTCCTTATGAAGTATTTCCTTTGCGTTCCTTCCACCACCATCATCACCACCACCACCACTTACACTTTTAATGTCAGTCTCTTCCGCTGAAACAGAAACACTTAAACACACTAGAAAACTTACGGC
Organism: Plutomurus gul; assembly: GCA_019776185.1. Lineage (NCBI taxonomy): Eukaryota > Metazoa > Arthropoda > Collembola > Entomobryomorpha > Tomoceridae > Plutomurus > Plutomurus gul. Next base: position 31,077 of record JABASC010000605.1, on the reverse strand, counting down.
TAGAAACAACACTGAACGAAATTTCGACCTTGCCATTTTTTTTTGTATATCGAATAACTTTTTCTCAGTCTAAAATATGAACCATTGAATTAGAATTGACAAAATTACAGAAACCCATCTGTAAAACACATCTTCTGAAAAGTTAGAAGGAAGACTAAATGTATGAAATTAGTTGACTCTCTACATCTCCAATAATGCAACATGTTTTTGAAGACGAGTCGTTGGGTTCTGTGTCACCCAATGTACTCTGTAGCACGTATGGGTGGACTTGAATTGTTGTCAGACTTGACTTGACTCGATATGATGACTGTGACCTCAATATTTAGGACGACTACAATACTAAATACATAGTAGGTAGGCTGTGCATTGTGTTTCCGTCCACTCGTTTTTCGCTTGGCATTGTTGTTCACTTGGCTCTGCTGGCATGGTTTACCGTCCTAACCTGTGAGTTTGCATACTCGATCTTGTTTTCCGAGGGGATGCACATATTCCAAATAAACTAGGATTAAGATGAAGAGTAGGATATGAATTCGTGTCGTGATTAGCACTGTTGCTGTTTTATAGCTGATTGCTGCGGTGCCTGCCACACTTTACACAAGGAATACAGATTTTGATTCAGTAGGCACCTGAGGGCCATCATTTCAAGCCATATACCTTAATGTTTGCTCCAAAACGTGGAAAATGAAAAGTAGTTTCAATTTCAGGTCTGCATTCTTATTACTAGACGTACTAAACCCACTCATGAACCACTGAGGCAAGGGAAATTCACCCATCACATCACGAACCTCTATGTAATCATCTGCAAAACAGGTGGTTGGTTTCACTTCATTTGCTGTGCATAACTCGAGAAAATGCACAAAAATCTGTATGACCATTTTACAATGGCAGAATCTCTAAAAAGTGAGACATCCACTACCCATAGAAGAAAAATTATTTACTAAAAAAAATATTTGCTAAGACATTTCAGATGAAAAATCAGTTTGTATGCTTCAAAAGAAGAATAATTGTAGTAGAAAGTAAATGATGACAGGATGAGGAATTTGAGTAAGCGCTTTTATTCAACAACGCATTATTCAATTGATTACATATAACATCGTGAATGTCTTTGACATTGCAAGTATCTCATAATATAATATAATTCATTAGTATGTGGAGCAAGATTTCCCTATAATTTTAGCACTTTATACAGTAACCTTAAATACGCAACCATCATAAATATATTGATACACCTAACTTACCTAGTCAACACACATTTACCATTACGATAGATTATTTATAGAGCAGGTAGTAACTGCAACCAACATACTCAACATTATTAATTATTGTAGTAATTAGCATATATTATGTATATATAATAGTATTTTAATAGTGACCATGTAGACAGATAAATTTGGAAGTCTACATACAAGTTGATATCTAGATTCATGTAATAATAATGTATTCAATTAAGTTTACACATGTTAGAGTGGAGAATAATAAGTGAGTTGTAGTTGTAGTATTTAGTAGTGATTAATTACATGTAGATAGATAGAACAGAGTTTTCGGTATTTGTGCATACCCCAAAAAGTGGATATATTATTATTAGGAGCAATATTAGTAACTATAATATATTATGCATACTCACATTATGTATGGCTAATCAGCAAAAGTACCTTCACAAAAAAGTATATGTATAGTAGATGTGCTAAAGCTGTCTTACATTATTTGAGAATGAGTATGATAAGTACCTCTCTGCTTCCGGTAGTCATTTTAAACTCAACCTGTTCTTTAGTAAAGAGAGATAGTTCATGCACACCGTTTATTAATGAGAAGAAGCTTTTAGATATAGAAGTGCAACAGTAAGAGTTCAAAAGGTAAAGTATAGTCCCATGTTACTTGGTAGTTATATGTACAACGTTATATCGGCTCTTTTTGTGGTGGTACCGATTGCAATCCTCCTCTTAATTGGATTCAACAAGCTTGTGAACCATTTAGCATGTAACATTTATAGGTACTACATATGGAAAATTCAAAAGTTAATGCAAACCAGTCATATTTAAGTATAGATAATATAAGTAATAGATAGTAAATATATAATATTAACAAGAGAAGAAACAAGAGAATTAATTATTATATAGTGAATCTAATTAATTCCTGAATAATATTGGAAAATGATCTTAAATCCTAAAATGAATAAAGGAAAGGAAGGAATTGCGCTTTCAAAGATGAAAATAGTGCAGATCGAACTTTACATGAATAATCTAATTATTAGATAATTTAGATAATGTAAATTAACGTCTTTCCTTCGCTGCAGCAATGTAAACAAATTCGCAATGACGCAGGTTGATTTTCCTCGTCCACAGTAAGATAGCCATTTTCACTGAATGAGTAAAGAACACACAGAAAGGTCATACAGAATCATATGCCATTCGATTTCTACATTCGAATAATTGAAAGTGCAATTAAAAACGTTTAGAATTGTTGTTCTAGGTTAATTTCTTAACAACATGATAGATTCGTAGCACTTACTGCTATTTCATACTCAATCATGAGATGAAACATACACACAATAACAAAGTATCATTTCATTGCACTTCGCATTCCACTTGCATGTCCATCCAAATCACAAATTCCACACGCCACTTCGTCATTTTTCAATAAGTGCACTCAAAACATAAACATCAGCCCAGAATATCAAACCTTTGTCCACTTAAAGCACGGCAATACATAAAACCTTATAAATGATATATCTATTTATACATATAGTAGTAGTAGTAGTTGTTGTAGTAGTAGTCACATTGTAATCGCTAAATTTCCATAACAGTAATACAAACTTAGATGAAATAGTTATTTTTTATTTACGTGTAGCTTTGTATAATAATGAAGGATTAACTATGAATTATTAGTATTTTGTTTATCTATTTAAAGTGTAATAAGGTAGATTAGTAATACCCAAACGCTGTTATTCATGATATTTTATTGTGTCAGCATTCAGCACACACATTAATTCATGCTGAAGAAACGATGTGATGTGGTGGCATGGCAACCGTGCACTGTGTATAGTACAAACTAACACAATCAAACGTCCAAAAATCAATACATTTTAATTGTAAGTGTTAAAACCCTTTATTAGCATTATTATCATTTAGTTGTGCAATTTCGATCTTACGAATCAGCGTTGGAATTCTTTGCTTGCAGGTGAACTTTTTTCCTTTTACTTTAAAGTACAAGTAATAAATCCATTACTGACGACGAGTGTGTATCTTTTATTAGTAAAGTGTTCATCAACGTAACCGTGAACGCTTTGCTCCTCTACCACAAGTATCTTATTAGATAACAATTGGTCTCTCTAATATGAATAGATGAGTTTGCATATAATTGTTCTATATAGTAATCATAATTGTTATTGATGTAAAGTAGTAGTAGTATAAGTTGAAGTAGTAGTGAGTGTATCTGAAGAAGTACAGATTGTATGTATTAGTAGTAGCAGTTCAAAAGAATTATTATTTTATATATCTGTAACAAGTAACAGTGTGTGTTACAAAGAGCCCTCGTACATTATTACACTCTCGATTAATGAAGCTAAGCACATGTTTAATGTTTATCTTGACATTGTATCTTTGTATGTGTATGTGTATAAGATTATTAAGATTAAAGTAGTAAATTCTGTACACATTTTGTGGCTGTAACGTTAGACAACACAGTGTAGGAGATATAATAATCATAGAACAAGGAATTACGCAACAATTATTATTTTAACATAGGTACATATTACTTATAGAATATTATAAACTCGTAGTAGTTGAATTTATTGCAATTTCATTTTGTAGTACAGATAGTTAATGTAGTATTTATTATTAGTAACAGTAGGCAAAGTAAAAACATCCGTCATTATTGTGATCATATTGTGGATGCTTTTTCAAAGGTACTCACACTCATTAAACAACACCCAATCGGAACTCTCACATAAGTAGGTATATAATATAGTACAGTTTAGTAAATACAATTTACATAGGTAGGTACTGACGTTTTTTCGTTTAATAAACTAATCGCACGAGATTTTCTCAAATGAGTCATTGAAGACAAGTCACAGACAATAAATTGCATCCTCCACAAAAACCAAGTCTTTTTATGCACTCCAACATAACGAAGAGGTTAGTTACATAGTTTTTTATAGTCGTCTCATAACACGGCAATAAAATACTACACACATACATTACACAAATCCCCATATATTTTACTCGGTTTTATTACCTAATGAAAAGATGAAACATTTGTAGCCGCAACCGTTTGTATGCTCTTTCACTGCTATGCTGTCTACGATCTAAACGCAACTATTCACGTGAATTATCCTTCGTTCACGTTCCATTTCAGTAAAAAACAAATAAGAATCATTTTTCACATTAAATAATTATTGCAATTTAATATATACGAACGTAGTAGTAATCATATAGGTAATAATGTAAGTAGCTTCTAGTAACTAGCCTTTAGTATATAATAGGTAGTAATGTCTTATATGTGCACATTGCATCAGAGAATAAGCATTGATAATTATAAAGGTATTATTTACAGACAACATAAATATAACCAACAAGCGACAACACGCACATCATACATTTAATGTATTTTTGCAGTCGTTGTGATATTTATTTAAATATGTAGCGTTGTGTTCTTTCTCCGGTTTCTCCTTTTCATTCTTCCTTACCTGCTCTCTTATATTTGCAATAAAATTACATTGTAATCGAAAAATTTACATGACATTAATTCTGCGAGAGAAGAATACTTTTCTCTTGAGACACATTTGTCTGGTACTTGCGATTATTCAACTCAACAAATAAATCAACTGTATTTTAGCATATGAAGTTCAAAAAAGTAAATTTGTTTTTTGCATAAAAAGTAAATGTCGAAAATTACAGAGTCAAGTTTCGTTTTAACTTACATGTTAAAGTTTAGGTATTAAAGATTATTATGTATTTGTACATAGATTGGTATATCATATAGTAACTAGAGTTTTACATAACTGGTAATTAGATAATAAATTCAACAATGATAAATCCATTAGAATGCTCTTATTTACTTTTTTATCCGTAAATGTTTGTTTAGATTGTTGTTTGAAGGCACACGGCCAAAGTGAGACAGCACATTTCTCTCAGTAGTCAACGAATGATCACTCAATATTATTCCCTTATTACTGATTTCTGTTTCTTTTTTGTATGTGGTAGGTATTTATGTACAAGCATGCACATTTTTCCGCTTTGATATACATAGACTCTCGAAATACTCACTGTGGTATATAAGTATTCTTTGCATGTGGTACATTTGCATATTAGTTTTTCCCATTGTTTAGAGGTAGCACCGAGTGGGTATGCTTCTTTAGATGGTAACTTATTTAGTATAGCCTGTTCGCTCAGTACATTTTCACAGTAAAGGATATTAAATCACAATTAATTTTTTCTCCTTATTTAGAAGCGAGAATTTATACGTATTTTTTGTAAGATATCATGAATCAATCATTATCATTATGATCAATGAGAACATAACTCCTATCGGTATCGCAGACAAAACCTTTTCGTTTGCAAGACTTTCGTTATTTTATGTTGTTCAATATTAACAGGTTGTGAGTAACAGAAGACTACTTACATATTGGTAATGCATGAAATTTACGTTATACACAATTCACACATTATTTTTTGCACACATTGACCACCAGACGGGGAGGAGATTTTAAAACGTTCACATTTAATTATTTTTCGATTCAGAAATATCAAATTACAATTGATGTTGGCTATAATAATAACTTTTCTACTACACATTCACCATGCAGCAGTCAGTTAGATAATTCCTACATTTTTGGTAGTCAACACTCTCAGTCGTGTTGCATAATAGGTTTAGATTAGTCAAATACATTTTTGCAATGTAATAATAAATCATTCTGTTTCAATAAAATTATGGAAAAATATCTATGGATTGAATTTCAGTACATTGTTTCGCATCGGATTGAATTCGTCTCCTTCTCATAATCCCGTTCAACACACACTGCGTACAAATTCAAAGTAGCTTTTTCCATATAATTTGTATATTTATAGATTAATCTGTAGAGTTTTTTGTGTTGTGTATGTGTTTTATGTATAATAGTATGTAAGTAGTAGGTATTATCCATTTGAAATTGTAATTAATAAATTAACCAAAATTCTTTCTGTCTGCCCGTAACTTTCGATTGAATTTCTTTCTCTTTGTCTCTCTCTTATTCCTTCTTTCCTAAATAATACGAAAATCCATAGGTAATTCGCTCCCTTTGTGTTCTTCCTGTTCAAGTAAACGTACGAGATCGTAATCTGCACAAACGATCATGTTATTACATTACGTTGTACATTTTTACGACAATCATATACGTTAATACGTTACATGATATCATTTATGAATTGTAGTAGTAGTTTAAACGTAACAGTTGGCATACTTATTATGTATTGGTAAGATATGATATACTTATCTTTAAACAGTAACTAGTACTTATATAGTACATACATAATTTAGTTTCGATAGTAGTCCGTGTAACCGTTTCATTCTGTGTCTCTGTCCGTATACTTTTTCCAGTTATTTTATAAGTATCTCTATAGTTTCATTTATTACATGCATTTTTATGTGGAAGTAGTAGTCTCCTTTTTTAGTCATCTTCCTTTTGTATCTCAACAATTATTAATTTTTACTTTTGATTCGCTGTGTAACCACTCACCCTTCAACAATAGTATTCTATATCCAATATTCAACTAGAATTTCACTAATTAGGAGTAAATTTGTATGTATTTTTTTTCTTTTATGTACGTTTGTATGTAGATAATACTTTTTTTAATTTATCAACGTTTTCTGCATAGTTTTTCAAAGTACGCTGAACTCTCTGTTATTATTGCATTTGCGAATACAATTACCTTCAAGCTTCGTAATATAGTAGTTAAAATTTTCGTGTATTTTAGTAGTAGTGAAGTACAGATTTATTCTTATGTACTATTTATGTATCTGGTTTTGCATAGTTAAGTTATTATTGTATGGTTCGTAATATACATACGTAGTATTATTCAATATTGCTTTAAATTGTATAGTTGTATAATTGCATATATAGGTATAGTATGCAAGTACACCTAGTACAGTTGTTAGCTTTTCTTCGTAAGTACTGACAGTATTCATAAAGAGATGCATTTTTGCACACTTCTCACGGCCTTCTCACCACTAAACACACTAATTCAACCAAATGGTTAGTCCAAGGAACAACAAAATAGTGACACCAATATAATTATATACGGAAACTTTCTATAACCACCTTGTAGCTAATTACACAATAATAAAACGCTAGTTTAATCAGCTTACAACACAACCACCACAAACTCACAAACTCTCATTTAGTTTTTTCATGTCTTTCTTGCAGTAATGTTTGTTGAGATGAGTATGCATTGTTAATTAAAACCAAATACAAGTACACATCAGTAGTAACACAGTATCTCAATCTTTAGTATTGCTAGACACATATGTAAGAACGCCCAATGTTCACTCATACATATGTTACGATAATGGTAAATATTATTTCCTAAATAAATCCGTTTAAAAAATTTCGATGACTGAAAAGTATCAATTTTTGTCTCTGTCACTTGATATCTCTTTCACGTAACAGTGAAATTACATTTTCTCGTACTTGATGGTAAGATGGTAAAAGATTTAGTAATGAGGTTAAAAGATGTCGTTAGAATTACTAGCAAGAATACAATTTCATCTTGAATCATATAAATATATGTAGCACACATACTTATTATTGCTTGTTGATCACACTCACACCAATTACTCATTTCTGTGTTGCAACTTAACTACAAAATATACAGAGCAGATATAGCAACACAATGAATGTTTCGCATTCGCACCAGATTCTATCTAGCATCTATTTATATGTATTTCATTCGATTATTACAGCGCAGACAGCTTATTGCTCAAAATTCAATGCACAGTGAAAATTAAAATTAAGCTATATAGTTGTGTATAAACTTGTGTAATAATAATACGTAATAGGTATATAGCTATATTAAATAGTATCTACTTAAGGGGCTATATGTAACTTAAAACCAAATAGTTAAATGTATTGTAATGAATTAATGAATTACTAATGTATTTTATAAGTACAGTTACAATTGCAGCAGCGTTTCACGGAGCTACCGTTGTTCAACATTATCTACCTCAGTGCTGTGTAAGGAACTTTCACACAAAAAGCTTCTGTGATGATCTTCTTGTGGCATGCACGTGGGCATATAATTTGTAAAAGTCTTGAGAGACTAGACAGACTCAAGCCATTTGGAATCATTTCCATTCTCATTATAGCAGCTAAAAATATAATCGTAGGTTTAAGGTAATGCATTCTATGTACAATTACGTAATATTGCTAGCTTACACAGTAAATATAACCTGTTACAACAATAATTAACAAAGCACAACTAGCTCCCCTTCCTAAATCTATCTTAGATGATTTGAAACTATTTTTAACACTAGAATTCTTTCCTCCAAACCCTACAGTATTTATTTATGTGGTAGAACTCTAATGTTGCATTAAGTGACTTCCCAAATGGGTGGGTTAGTACGTAATAATGGCTATTCACTATTCTTACTTTGACATTACGATTTCACTTACACTATGAGCGTCACAGTGATAGTCGTAAATTTCCTACACTGACTTTTTTGGCTGGAAAGCTGCAAAAGAGTGCATTGTGCACTAGAGTTACGTAACACGTGTAATTAACTAGCACAGTATAATACGTATTTTTAAATGCTATCTACGCATTGGCAACAATTATTCCACATATATTGCTGCACAACAAATTCTCGATTAGTTAGTCCATCTAATATTATATAGATTCCCAATTAATTGTATTTTGTTAGTTAATTAGTTATTTCTTATTTATTGTATTTGATAATATATAATTTAATAATTAGCATTGCTTCTCAATACAAGATTTGATTTTCTCATTCTTATCTATCTAGTATATAATAAAGTATGTTGTAGTATAGTTGCTCGAAAGGATAATCATTACTTGTACAAGTAGAATAAAATTAGAGCTGTCTCCTAGCTTAAAGTTAAAATATAAATGCAAAATGTCTGTCTATTTACATACAAAAGATATGAATGGTTGAATACGTTATTATTTTTTTATAAATACACAATCTGGCATTCTGTTTGCTGGTTGATTTGTCAAAACTCTTCCAAGTAGCTGACAGGTTTCCTCCACTCTCGGTATAAGTATAGTAGTAGTACATAGTAAGTAGTCATTAGTAGTTAGTAGGGTGAACATTGAATGAAAGGGTCTACCTTACCACCACAACACTAATTGTAAGTACAAATGCAGATCTGTATAATAATTCTATTCTTATGTTGCAGATTTTATACTTATAGCCGTATTACGATCTACAGTCTTGAGTCTTACTGTTATTTATTTAATTTTACTTTCCATATATGCACATTACCTGTCCTCATAAACCCCATTTACAATTTACTACAGTACAATATACAATTCCAGTTTATCCCATCAAGAAAATTCAGCTTTCGATAGCAATTTAGTAAACATATAATATTTTTTGGTCTAATCATTGTGTAAGTATTAAGTATTATTATTATCAATATAGTAGTACAGTACGGACAATCAGCAAATAGAGACTCCCTCTGAATACCTTTATATGAATGTATACCATCTCCACCTTATTTATTACATCATTCCATAACATCTCTGATTAGACACACTTGTTCAGTGTTGATTTTTAACGTAATTTTCTATGTAAGCGTACAATTCAGTGGTTAGAACACTCTGGAGAGTTTGTTCTCATGCGTAATCTTAAAATTAATGGATTATTTCTCTGTTTGTAGTGGGAACTTCTAAAAACACTACTCGTATCTTATCTCACCCTTTTTAAATGTATTCATTCATTGTCGATGTGCATTGTACTTACAGAGGTGTAGCAGCAGATAAAGTGAAGTTGGAATTCTCTCAATGGACAACAATGTCTGTTCTCACCACCTCAGATGAACATTTAAATTGTGGTATGGCAAAACATGTACAAGTACATTCATTTTTATGTATGTAGAGGTCTCGGTCTGTCATATAGCCACTTTACACGGTACGCTCCGGGAGTTATAATCGTTGAAGCTTATACAATAAGAGCATAATTAATATGTCGAATGCCTGAGAAGAGTTTTGCATATGTAATAGGATAGGGTACATGGTTTGCTTTCAGTAACAATTATTTATAATTATAATGTGTGTATTATAAGGTTATCGTTTACATTACTATATGGAATTCTATCTGCATTATTACACGCGGTTTTAGGTTGTTGAGGAGGAAAAATCCTTTTAGAATACTTGCGCACATTTTTTAAAATCTACATCTGACCTGACTCAAATTTATTAAAATGATTGGCTTCATTGCATTGGCTCGTGTGTTGTGTTGTGATCAAAATGGAGAGATGTTCTTTACGAAAATCAAACATACATACATATATAATATATGTAGAAACATCTGGGGAGATAATTTTTCCCCTTAACTCTCTGATTAGTATATGGTAATATGCTGCGGTACAGACATTCGTAGGTATTTAGTAAATGGAGGTAGACTTATCAGTTGTGTGTATATAGATAATAGATAGAGATGATGAACGGACGTAATCAAATACTTTGTAACAATAATATTAAACTACAAGACAATATCCTTCAATTTCTTTATAAAATACAATTAGGTCATAAGGTCATCCATGACATAAACTGCCTATTCATTGTGAATGTGTGTGTGTGTGTCTGGGTAGGTGTATAGGGACGGTTAGCAATTACATTGTAGCATTGGTTGACCAAACGAAGTGTAGTTAGCGAAAAAGAACTCTTTGTCGTATATATTAATGTTAGGTGAGGATTTTGAGCCATTTTACGTGTAGTCCGTACGATAAGATCTGGGGAGAAGAACAGGGGATGTGGTAATATTTTTTGTAGAATTGTGTACTTTTTAGGGTTAGTTTTTCCTCTACTCTATACACGTAGATGTAAGTATATTCTTGCCATGAATACGAGCAGACCTCTCTAGTATGTACACAATAGTGCGACAGGCCTTGATTGTATTTGTAGTATAGGTTACATTACTACGTAGGAGTTTCCTGGATTCACCTGGAAGATTCACTCACGATCCCTGTTTTGATGATAGATTAATTTTAAAAATTGACTTTAGAGCAGTTATCTTAATATAATAGATAGTAGTTGAAATAATTTTTGTGAATTCGCACTCATTCCATAGTAGCAATGGTTTGACGTTCGCGCGCATACAATACAATATGTCTGTGTTTTTTTTTACTGAATGGAACAACAAATGGCACATGGAATAGGTTCTCCTGCACCGTGAAATTTACGAATGATTTTGGCTTGAGGAGTGTTATGATTGAACACATGAATATCCACAGATGGGGGTGACTCGTACGGAGGCAGAGGCTCCGAGTCAACATCCCAAGTGTCAGGAAGAGGAGTTTTTGTGGAGCTACTGCACGAAACCAATTCAGCAGCCAAAGACATAGGATTCACGTACATATGAGCAGCGGCGGTGGAGACAGAAGTCTGTTCAAGGAAATCATCGTAGACAGCAGCCTCGAAAGAGTCGTCGCAGCAGCAGTCCTCCTCCATATCTTCCGCCATGATTGAAGATCGTTTTCTTCGGTGCACCCAGCCTGCATCATGATTTCCTTTTGTAATGACGCAATTATTATTATTAGTGCTGTTGATATTGGTGATAGAAGACGAGTCACTTGCAGTGGGGGAAAGGGGAGGGGACTCAATCTCCATAGAGTCATTGGGATAATTGTCGGTGAAAGATTTAAAATTATAAATTTTTCGATTCAATTTTTTCGGATCAAAAGTACCAATTTCTTCTTCGTCATTTTCATCACAATAGCCTTTTAAAATCACTTGTTCATTAGGTTGCCTGTGTTGGGTGGTCACAGTGGTTGATTGTCGTTGTCCCGTGAGAGGAGTTGTAGACGTAGTTGTATGTACACCAGTAGTCAGTTTACGTTTGTTCTTTGGTGTGGTTGTAGCATTGTTAGCAGTGGGAGTAGAGGAAGGGGGCAGCAGTTTTTTTGAAAACATATTTTCTTCATCATCATTAAAACTATATAGTATATCATTGTCAAAAGTTTTTGTATCATCTATTCCATGGTCATGGTCTTTGTCGAAAACAACACCGAATTGATAATATTTCGCGAATTTCTGTGGGTCACATATTTCCGCATGATTTCGCTCGTCAACGGACGAGGCGGGTGTGGGCAGACTGGAGGAAACGGGTGGAGGAGATGTCGGAATTTTCTCACCACAACTGTCAACCAGTATTGCCGTGTTGTCAGTCTCTTCCGCGTCCGTCCTCTCATTTGTCAGTATGGTCAGCGCGAGTTTATTTGACAAGTCTCTCTCCTCAGATTTTCTGGAATTCTTGGAAACCTTCTTCACGTCTTTGTTATCATTTGTTTCTGAGCTTTCGGGGGAACTAAGTTCTAAACCAGAGTCTTCATCTTTACTAGCAGACGAAGAGATATTATAGAGATTTGTAGAGTTGTTTGAATTATTACTTGTAGTTGTTGTTGTTGTTGTTTTGGTAGTGATATTTGCATCATCGTTGATTTGAGTGGAAGCCTTTGCATCGGAAGTAGTAGAAGCATTCATAAGGACATTTTCACAGCAGTCGACTGTTCCAGTAGAAGAGCCAGTGACAGTCATCCTTTTATTATTATTATTAGAATTAGATAGAGAAGGGGTAGAAGGAGAAGAAGAAAATTTGGGGGCAACCCTTGGACAAACACCATCCTGACACACACCCTTGTTAATATTGTTAGCATATTCACTTGTTTTCTTGTTATTAAGCGGGTGATGCTCCTTTTTTCCTTTAGACTCGGATCGGCGGCTTAGCAGACGATTCTTCTTGGAGGAAAGGGGGCCTGGTCCGGACTTATTGAATGGTGCACCCCAAGGGTTGCCATACACGTTTTTTTGATTCAGTTCATTAATGCGTTTGGATTGTGCCTCTGCACTCTGATCATCATCATCTTCATCGTCACTGTCCTCAACATCCCCGTCGACCTCTTCGTCGATGTCATCGTCCACCTCCTCCGAGGACACGGATGTTGACGGTATCACTGGGGTCAGTACATCATCACTTTGAGTTTTGAGCCATTCAGAAACCGCTAGGGTAATACTCTTGGGTCTTTCGGCCGTTTCCGGTTGGGGAGTTGCATCCTCATCGTAAACAGCATCTGTGATCTCAGGCACGACCACATTGACAGTCTCTTCTTCTTCTACAGGTCTCGTCGTTTCCTCAACTTCCACCGGCACAGGAACACTGTCAACTGTCACAGCAGCCTCTGTGTCAGCGGGTCCCAGCGGGCAGCAAGCAATTGGTTCGTTACAACGAACAGCTTCAACAATTTCTTCTTCATCCGCAACCTCAGGAGATGTCGGCGGAGGTGAGCAGCAGGGAGCTGAAGAGGAACAAAAGTCTGCTGCATTTGCGGCTACCATCTGCTCATCTTCATCTTCTCCTTCCGGTTGAATAATATTCTCCTGTGGATTGTCTGTCTCAGAGTTATCTTTTCCCTGCAGAGGATTGGCAGGTGCGTGAGAAGATGCGAAAAGCGTTGGAGAAGACGAAGAAGCGGGCAGATGCTGCTGAACGGACGGATAAATTGATTCACAGTAAACTTTGGACTCAACGGTGTGTTCAGGTGGCAAGTCCTCTTCGACTTCATCAATAGAAGTGGTTCTATTCATCAAGTCGGACTCGGACACGGACAGCGTTTCTCCAGCCGCGATCTCGGAACCGGCCACACTTTGATTCGTATTCAGGGAATCCGGTGAGCTGGGTTCGTTATTCCCGTCCGGACTGCGTTGTAGATTTAAAAGTTGCAATTCAGCAAAATCCGATAAGGATCCTCCAGGAGGACATTGGACCGTCAAGTCAACGGGTTTCTTAGATAGGCTCTTTGCTGTTGATGTTGTGGCAGTGTGTTGTGTCTCATCGGCCACGGGATTTGGGATTTGGGTTGTGGTGGGAAGAGGTTGTTCGTCTGTCGTCGTCCCGGCTGATGTTTCGGATGATGGCTCTTCTCCATTACCACTATCATTATTCTCGCCCGATTCCGCTTGGTTATTAGTGTCTGAGCTGGAGTTTGTGTTGCTTTGCTCCGTCTGAACTTCCGTATCCATCTCGATCGATTTCTCTACTTCAGATTCAACTTTCACTGTCTGTTCTTTGCTCGCACACGTTTCCTTTGGGGGAGAAAATTCCTTGTCTAGTAGTAAATCCTTGGACTTTGCTATATCTTCCTGTGATTTTGATTTGACTAATTCGGAGGTTGAGCCTGACGCAGAGTACGGGCCATAGGACTCTTCCTCTGAATGATCGTGGTAGTCTTTTGTAGGTGTATGTGTTGGTATTGATGATTCGTGGGCTACTTGCTCCAGATGATTGTCAGCGGGGATAAGTACATTCGCGCTATGGGCTTCAACACAAATTTGAGTTGTTGCAATGGTATTAGGACCGTAGTAGTATGTGTAGCCGTAGGTTATAGACAGATCAGGATTTAATTCTTGATCCTCTTCGTAGTCACAGTCGTCTGGATTGGAGCAAGTTTCATCCGAATATTCATCTGTCAACTAAAAAAGACAAGCACACAATTAGAAGGCATGAAATTCTCATGTCAACTTCCTTCTACTAAAAGCTAAATTATTATTCGTCTCGTTTTACGAGAACGCAAATAGGCAAACACTCTCTCGCTTAAATTGTAAGTATGTATTATTAACACCCAACAACAACAACAAATGTGTGTTTAGTATGAAGACACGGAAAAGTCATTAGTCATTTGAATAGTACAAAGAGAGAAAAATCTGTTAATATTCAAGTGAGCGTAAATAAAGCACGTATGTAAAACTAATTAGCTGATTCAGTGATTTTAATATGTTGGGATTTTTTTTCCATCCTACCAACATCAGCACGAGAATGAGGAGTAGTATATATTATGATGCCCCAATATATATATAGAGTACAGGCACTTTCAAATGTACATGCTACTTATCTTTATATAATTCAGTATGCAAACGTGAGCACCCACTTAAGGCTAATGCATAAAACAGAGCACCGGTGGCACTGCTATCAAGTGGCATGGTAAATCTTACTTCTTATTAATACATTTATGTAGTAACTAAAGAACGTTATGTATACATGACCTTGAGATTTCCCTCGACTAGTTCATTCCAGGTGAGCCCAATTTCAAAATAATAATAATAAATAGAGAATTTATACATAATGAAGTATACATTATAAAGTAATCGTCAACGTACGTAATAACACGAATGTAAAACTAATACAAGTAACAATAATTAATCACTAGATTGTAGTAGTTTATAGATATAATAAAGCACCCATATGAAGTTTCAGGTAGAAAAAGACAGAGACGGATTGACAGGGTAAAAGACGGTACGAGAAAAAAGATTTGATTAAATGTTATCGTTTTCTAATGGAAAGACGACAAAAGATTCAGTTAAATTCTTTGAGAGCGAGCAGAATCGTATTAATATTTTGTGAGTTCGTTCACTACAAATGAACATCAAAGTACTGTGCAGAAAAAGTTAATGCACTGCCACCAATACAAATAGAAGAGAGAGAGAGAGAAATGCAGACAGTTCGACTCACACAGAGTACACACAGCACACGCCACTCTTTAAAATGCACAAAGAGAAAGATAGATACATAGATAGATAGACGATGAAGAAACAAAGCATTTTAGTGATTTGCCGAATTTCGTAGATTAGAAATTGCGCACGATTTTCTCTCCCATCTAATTATTAGGTAGTGATTAATTTCTAGTTAAAATAAAATATTATACGGGTAGAAATGTTCAAAGTCAAGTTAGTGTGAAACAGGCGGATAGAAATGATTAGCAGAGAAAGAGCAAATATTTTTTGTGAGAGGAAAAGAGGGAACAACTGACCTGTCCGTCTTTCTTTCTCCGTCTCTTTTTACGTTTTTTTCGACTACTTGGGGAGATTTCAAGGCTTGAATTTGAGGCGTCTGCAGCAGAAGCAGCAGGTGCAATCGGAACCACAACACCTATACAGTAATTACATTACATAGTAAAGTACAGTAAATTTATTGTTCGTACAATGCTCACGTGTTTTACTTTTTGTTTTTTTTACCAATCAGGAAAAAAAATGTGCGCTTGAAATCTAAATACTTTCCAATGCAACCAACACCTCCACCACCATCAATCACACAAACAACCCGTAATTAGTAGAGCAAAACAACCCACCAGCAGGTATTACAGTACTTTCTATTAATGCCAACGTATTATTGCCTTTGTCTACATGAACACATGTGATATATGTAATATCGTTAGCATATAACTTGTAGTCATTCTAAGAAATAGAATAATTACACTACGAAGAGACTTCTAAAGATCATCAGTCCAAAAGAAAGGAGAGAGAAAGAATCAATCAAGTCTACACAAAGTCCCATTTCTTTTTCCTGATTTCCGTCCACTAATGGATGCGAGTTCTATTTTTAGCTCTAAGAGTTTCCAAGAGACGGAAAATGCAAATTCGATCTGCAGCATGTCTGCCAGGGAATAGATAGTAATAATAATAATAGTTCCACACCTGTATCCGACAATGGGAGAATATTTCTATTATCTTGTACACAGCAGACACAGACCGAGCACAGAGCCAACGGGTAGAAAAGTTTTTAATAAATTTATGCATGGTTAGCGTGTAAGTGCCTATTAGAATAAGTTCTTCTCCCATTCATAACTACCACCACCACCTTGCTCCATTCTTCTTCAATTTTAATAATTTTTGTCTACATGATTGTTCGAACATTACGCAGACAGACCAGAGACCAGAAGAAGAAGTGAATCTCTCTCTCTCTGTCTCACTGTGTGTGTGTGTCTGAAGAAGTTTGAAGGCAAAGCAAAAGGAGTGTTAATAGCTAACAGTGTTTATTCATTTGAGTCCTTTCTCACTCAACGAAGCATTAAATGTTCGTCTGTCATGATATGAACATGCATTATGTAAAATAATTATAAATTACAATGAGTTCGTCCAGAATGTTTCATGTGACTAGCTCATTTACATTTCAATGGAACAACGAGGAACTAAACTAAACAAAGTCAAGAGGAAACTACGTACTCTTTTCCTACATTATTGTTGTAGTAGTAATGAAAATCACTACTGCAAGTCTGAAAGGTACGTGCACTATCCGCACGTCTTATATACATATAAATACATAGCAGCAAAATTTGATATATATTTCTTTTGTTTACAGATACAGACAAAGTACGTGTTCAACCATTGTAATGTTCAACTGCTCTGAATGACAAACACTACATATTTAGTAAATGGAATAATTCGTATAGTAGCACAGTGTGAGTAAAGAAGGCAACCATTAATATATAGAGTATATTAATATTATGTAGTCTGGTCTTTGTTGCTTAACACGTCTAGCTCTGAATTACATATACTGATGATATTCTTAGGTACAAGTATTTTAAGACCAAATCAGAGAGTATGTTATAATGGGAGATGTACACAACATACAATTAACACTTGTTCCTTTGCAATAATGCTTCGACACGATATTTTAAGTGTAAGCATCGTATGGAACCAGTAAATCATCTATAGACTTTTAACTGGATGAAAATGAGCAAACAGAGAAAACATATTAAGACGTTCAAATCATGTCTGACAACGGCTAGGATTTTGTATGCACGCATATAGTTGCAATAGTAGTAGGGACATAAACTGATATGCTAACGTTACTTACTTTTATCATCAGATTGCTCACTCACTTTCAGTGAAGCTTACGAAAGGCAGCACGAATTCGAGGAAAATATCACAACCAAGGCTGAATGAACATGGTGCCTTTAAAATAAATAGAATGCCATGGAATTCCATATGCCAGTGGCAGGCAACTCACTTCACATCCAAACTCTTTCATTCAGACAGATACAACTGGAGATAAAAAGAACTGTGATTTAATCCGATTTGACCTGAGATTTTTTTTTCATGAAAAAGTTTACATTAAATATGATTTGTTCAAATTGCTGTGAACCATCCTCTTTCAGAAGACACCCTACTATGCCTACCATTCATCGTACGACATTCCAGGAATAAGCGGTTATCGAATAAATAAGAAAACAGTTTTTCGAGTTCATTTAATGACCTTTTCCCTTGTTTCACTTGACCAAAATGGTAGTAGTACTCTTGAACTAAACTGAGAAGAGCACCTCAGACCTCGAGCACAATTTTCTGAAGTGTAATGAAAATGAGTTTTAATGAGCATGACACAAAACTAAATAAAACTGGTGCTACAACTTGATTCCAGAGACTATGTGAAGTTGTGCTTCTTTGAAAGGGAGGACGGCAATTAATTTTTATCCAAAAAAAGAAGAATTGTTTGTTTTTTAGTAGGTAGATCGTTTAAGTTTGTCGTGAAACACTCAAGCACTGACCTTTCTGAAAAATATTTGTTACTTGGTCTTAATGACATTTGCTACCTCAATGTATTTTTTGCTTGAATTCGATGATGCGTTTGATTGTGCTCGTGAATGCGTGCAAATTAATGAGCATAGAATCGATGGATGCATTTATCAACGTGGCAACAACTGGTATCTAAAAAACGTCGGCTCTCGTATGTACAGCTACGATCGTTAATAGAACTTGAGTAAGAATATAATTTCGCGAATTTCATTTAAGAAAAATCTCAGTCTATAGCAAACAACCCAAAAGAAATATGACAACCCGTATAACATGGGTACGTATATAAATATAAATTGTCAAAGACAGTTCTCAGTATGGCAATATGAGTACATGCTGTGGGGGTAGCGCGCTAGAGCCTATAGTGTGTACACTTTTATTTCGTATCGATTTTGCATACGTCTCAGTATTTTTTGCTAGTTTTCTATCAGAAGCTCGGGGGAAAGCGAAATTGCAAAAGAGACGCATTAATGATAGCTATACAGATTCGCAGGCCGTTCACATCTTTCATATTGTATTGTGCGACACAAAAACGTATTTTAGATGTCACATCTCTCTGAGTAGTTTTTATTCCTTCTCAACATATATTTGACACAAAAATCAAGAAATGGGCTTCTTTGTGAACGAAATTTCCTTATGTAAGCAATATTTTCATCGCTGCCTTCAATAGAAATATTCTCCCTCCAGTTAAAATGCAATGTGAAATATGAAAAATTCACGCCTAGTCGTGAGCTCTCCTAATCAAGATCGGTTTAAACAAAACCAACGCATTAGTTATGAAAATTAAAAAGACTAATTGTACATAAATTCACTTGCATTCTGCATTAAACAATTAGTGGGTGCGAAATACTGAGAATGCTTTCACAACATAACAATTACTAACCCCATAAACAAGTTCTATCCAGTATAAGGAAATCTCGCTTTACATGCAATCGTGTTAAGTAGCACTAAATTAGGCGCATACAAACTACTTATTAAAACTGGGCTGACGGCAACTCTGAGTGTTAGTTGTAATTGGGCAAGAGCTGTATTTTATTACCTGACTCAATGAATGAGATACGTATCAAAGTTAAACAACCATGGACACTTGTAAAGTGATTTCAGCACGAAAGCAGTTGTAAATGCTAATTCCTCGATCTGTGTGTAATTGTGTAACAGTAGAAACGATGGAGATATAATTTAAATGGTGCAACGGAACAACACAAAGATTTTTGTAGATTAATCCAATAAATAAGTTTTGAAATTGAGAAACAGATACAAATGAATTACGAATATCGTCAATAATGTTACGACATCAAAAGAATGAACTAAAAGACTTTAGTAGCTTCCGCCTCTGCGTTTGTACTTAAAACTTTTCTTTCTGTAAAACGTAACAGTCCGGTCGGAGTCAATGAATTCATTTGCGTTGCATGACTTTCTATTACGTACATTGAGTAGATAGACTGTAAATACCAGGAATTTGGCTCCGGGTCGGTTCTGTGCAGTTGCCTTCCCCTCACTTTGCTTTCGTTTCTCCCGACTACCCTGCATCACTGCTAATTCCCTTTTCGACGTTTTTCCCGAATGCGCTGGCAAATCTGAAAAGATGTTTTCCCAGCATTCCCCAATCGACTTGACTACCGTCAAGAGGGAGATCTCCGAGTTCTCTCGTTTACTTAACTTTTTCATTCTGTTTATTTGCGTTATAAGTCATTCAACGTCTATGAGTCAATCGGAAATTCTCCCCGAGTCCAAATTAAAAATAGTGTGCACGAGAATACCAAAATTATCTTTGTAAACAGTCAGTATATAGGATTAACAGCCACCACAACATGGGACTGCGCACTGATAGCACGCCCTAATCTCTTGTTTACATACTGTTAATTTTCATTACCTGTGCAAATTCTCCTTCTTGCACAGAGAGAAGTCTCTCTCTCTCTCTCGGGCTTGTCTCGCAATCTAATCAGATTTTAATGCCCTCCTTCACCATCCCAGTCGCATTTACCAAACAGTAGTAGGTAAAGCTCGATTGGTAATGGGATTACACAGTTTAATACAAGGCTAGTAGTAGACTTTTCTGAGAAACTCATTAGTTTAAGTACACCATCGCTAATTAAGAGGTCCGAAAACGTTAAGAACACTCAATCCAACAATTTTCTGCGTTTCAAGTGCCTGCAATTTTAATGTGCACTCTTCATGCATAGCACATAGCATAATAAGTGAACTACCTGACGCAGAAGACTATATAGATCCTCTTCTCCATTTTTATAGTAGCCAATATGCAATAAAACAATCTGCAATAGTTCTATTATCTCCTGGCGATACATTACGCAAGAAGGTTTCTTTTACAACGCGAATATATCCACGTGTTGTACACGAAATCGTGAATCCTCTCTCTCTCTCCTAAGAGACTCCCACTGCTAATTATACAAATAGCTTCTCAATGTCCATCTATCCATGTCATTCGTTTCTGTTGCAATACCGAACACAGTTACATTGCATGTATGGTGGATGTTGAATATTGAATATTAGAGTACCTGCTATAAAAATATTCTCATAAATGAATATCGTCTCAGGAATGGGCTTTGGAGCTCACAGAACGACTAGTACAATGGGAATCTCTCTGTAAACTCCCATCCCAATGCCCCAACAAAAGTCAAGAAACATTTCTCAAGTGATATAAATGAATACAGTCAAACTGTACACATACGAAATTCATGAATGTAAATGTGTGTGTGTGTGTACAAGCTACTGTAGAAGAGGGTAGATAAAAGTTTTGCCATGAGCAAACATACACACCAACACACACTTGTATACAAATAGGAGCTTACCAGCGGTACAGAGAAAACTTTAGCACACATCCAGTCAAACAAACAGACAGACAAATCCTTCACGTTTTTAGAAAGACAGGACAGATAGTCGTTAGTTAGATATCCTTAAGAGATATGTTATGTAGTTGTAGGTATGTGCATGTGCTGGAGATGCTACATTATGTACAGCAGTAAATATAAATAGTAGAGTTCCATACCATACGGTAGCATCAATAAAAATTGCTCAATCTACTGGGTCCGACCCAGTTAAGTTAATACAGCTGCTTTCGTTTCGTTTCTTTTCTTTATGAATGTTTGTGTGTAATATATTTCCTTGTTCGTTCTAAGAATTGCGTTCGGAGCTCTCCTTTTATAAGCAATAGAGCCGAACACCGTAAACAGCCTTTGTACTTATAGGTATTTGTGTGTGTGTGTTTGTACATACATTCTTCAACTTGAAAATGAATGTACTTTTAGTGGATTCATCTCCAATTCTGCACTTCTAGTGCCTCTCAACTGAAGCACAGCTATTTTATGGTTGTGTGAAATGATTGCAGTACTTATTGTTCCTGCTGGTATTTGTTTTTTTCGCAATGAGCTTCCCGTCTTTCTTTCTCCGTTGATTTTCCTTGTGGAGAAAGGCTCCAGGCTCGAGAAAAGACGAACGCGTAAAGGCTAACTTTACTTTTAGTGAAGGAGGTAGGCAAACAATTTACCGTGCACATTACTTACACCGTGCAGGCTGTAGATGGTGTTTCCACCAGCCAGAAATATGATAGTGACAGTTGGATAATAAGAGTGTGCCGTCTCTCGAATCGATTGTATAAACAGGGAATTCAAGACAATTGCAAACTATAAAACATAATGCATATACATAAGGCAAAACGGTTGCCAACGAATGCAAAACAACGACAAGTGTCAACACACATTATGATATTATACAGCCATCACTTACTAATGTATCTTCGTTGTGTCATCCACTGATTTTAAATAATTCATTTTAGAAATAAAATTACAACTAAAAAATAAACTCGTCTGTTCTTTATAGAATCAGAGTTTTGATTGTTTGGAAAAGGAAAATTATTATAAAGGCAAAATAAGTGGGCCACAACAATAATGCAATATTTTATTTGAAAAACGTGTCTGTGCATTTCATTTATAGTAATACATGTAAATTTTCGTTCATTCATGAATTAACTTACGGACATACGGAATCCAGCTGTCAAAACTATTTACGATTGTGTTCGTACAGACAAAAATTTAAATATTTTTAAAAGCTTTCATGTAAAAGTACGGAAGTAGTAAAACTGCAATTGATTTTTCCTTGTTTAATAATGCACCATGTACTTTGTTAAAAAATTTAACTGCAGATTGATAGAAGTGATATGCTACCACATGGGGACCATTGCGTGTCTACTAAAAGCCTTCACCTTCCTCCCACTCGTTGAACAGATAGTAAATAGATTGCCGCAGCCGTTGCCTCAAAAATGAGAATTGTGGTGAGAAGATAAGACTTCTGAATATCGACTGGGAAAAGTTGGGCAAAAAATATGAAACCGTCAACAACACCAGAAGAATAATAAATATATGAAAAAGGGAAACGCTCTCGTCCTTAAAAAAAGTCCGAGAAAATAACAACAAAACAACGTGGATGAAAAATGGTGCCAGTGAGACAACAGATGAAGATTTAATGCAAACAATAAAACTCGATACTTCCTATGACGGAAAGTAGAATGTAAAAGAATAAACAATAGAGGAACATAGCTTTGTATGTTATGTATGGTGTATAGCACCAACACCACACTCAGAGAGTCCCTAATAAATGGAACAACTGCTGAAGGTTCTCTAATCTATTTCATCTCATTGTTAGGTAGTCCCTCTCTCTCTCTCTCTCCATGTATGTATATATGTATGAACGTTAATATTTCCAGTGGCACTTTTTGTCGAGTGAGACAAACTGCTTTTTGCTGCTATATTAATAGGAAGAAAAAAGTTAAGCGACTCACGCTCCGTGCTCTCCTTCTCTCTCTTTCTACTGATTGTATCTTAAGTAAGTGAAACAAAGATAAATGCACAGAATGAAATTCACTTTATCAAAAGGCTTTCGACACGCTCTATGGCTGTGATCCTTCACGGAAATATATCCGACCGCTTTCTGTTGAACTATTGACTCGCCATTCCATTAGATTTACTAAACACAGAGAAATACCTAACATAACTTTGTATCCACTGCTGCTAATCTACTATTTTGTGTCTCTCTGTCAAAACTAGTCATACTTTTAACAGCAGAAATCGACAATAAATTTTCCATTTATTCTTCAACAGGATTTAAGTGTCGTCATATGGAGGACACGAGAGCAGTTATCGAACTGCCACCGTGAACCCTGAACCGCTCATTCCACTGCTACTTATTATTGTATGGTACGTAGTAATGCATATCGTAGAAGTTAATGCAGTAGGTACGAGTACTGTAATATTAAATACTGTGACATCGTGTACGGCTGTACTACACAGACACTACTGAATATACGAACTGCCCTGGGTTGCTAATGGAATTCTTAAGTCAGAACGACACAGTAAAATAGAACTGGAACATAAAATTCTCATTCTCATTTTGTGGATTAGTCAGAAATGATATTTATTCCATTGCATCGATCTCGGTCCGCTCTTATTGCAGTGAAAGGAGTATCGCGGGATGGAATGGAGAGGATCGTAGTATTGATAGGAACGTGCACACAAGCACACAGTCCACTTCAATTGCGAGGAATTACTTTGGATTTCTGCTGCACGAATGACTGCTCGAGATTATTACAGAATGCGTTCCGGGTTCACTGCATGTATGTATAAGTATATCCGGAACAGCAGCACTACTTATAGAGGCCGCCTGCCTTTTTTCAATAATGGAGAAAAGCCAAAAGCCTTCCAGTTCTTCACTGCCGCTGCTGGACTACTACTACGACTAGTATACTACTGCAATTCTACATATAGGCACTATATACTAGTTGACTGAGTAGAGGAGAGAGTGAGTGAGTGAGTGACTCAAAGAGTCGGATAGAGGAAAGTGGAGGAATGGAGCTCACTCTCTCTCTTTCTCTCTAATAAGTCCACACCGTATATATTGCACAGAGATAGATTACACAATAGTTGATAGTGCACTTAGAAGAAAGTAGACGCGCAGCGCTACCACTACCACTAGTAATAATGCTAGTACACTAAATACATACACATGTTTAAGTATAGGTACCATTAAAGAGACTAGCAGATTCTACAACAACAAAAGTGATTACCATATGGCTCTCTAGTAAGTAGATATAATAGTTTAAAAAAAGTACTACCGTTTCTATGTAATAATTCCGATGCTAGGTATTTGTAAGTAGTAAATGTAGGCGAAAGGAATAGTGTAAGAGTAGAGATAAGTAGTAGAAGGGTAAGATTCGAAAAGTAATTACCATTGTAGACAGGATGGCCGTAGACGAATCCCGCTGGATGTGGATACAAGTGAAAGGGTGGATGAACGGGAGGAGGGCCTGCAGCCAGAGCCAAAGGAGGCGGAGGATGATGCACCGCATGATGAGGTGGCGGATGATGAGCACTGGTAACACCGGCATGGTGATTATGATGACGCGAATGATGATGCGGATGCTGACTTGCCATACTGTTGAGAGGAACATAAGGTGCGGGCGTCATGTAGTTTATGTGGCTGGTGATGCTTCGGTTGGTACTGTTGGTGGTGGTGAGAAATGGGCTGGAGGGCCATCATCGTCGTAGTCCCGTTGCTGTCGGGCGGAGACTTCCCTCTCGTCGTGTGTACAGCCTTCCCGGAGGAGACCGTGGCTGCTGCATACGTTGTCGTCGTTGAAGAGGTTGACGGCGGCCGTCGTTAATGCAGGCACAGGGGAAGACTCGACGGTGGTGACTGCCGTTGTCGCACTCGATGACTGAGAAGTGGCGGTGGATGCAGACTTTTTCGTTGTTTCAGAGGCTGAGGAGGAGGAGGAGGAGGAGCCCTTGCTGGAAGAAGAATCTTCGGAATTGGCTTTGCTGTTTGCCTTTTCTTCGGATTTATTTGTAAGGGTGCATTGGGCGAGGGCTTCAACGACGTCTGCTGCTGGTTCGATGTCATCACCTTTGAGCCCGGCGGTGAGAGTGGTCGAACTCGAAGTGTAAGACGTGGCAGGTGTTGGGGTCGTTGAGATTGTATCACGGTCACGAGTCATCGTTGCGGTTGTATCCACACCCTGCCAATAATAACATTGGAGTTACAATCATTTTTCTGTTATGGAAATTGTAAATAATATGGTTTGGTGGTGTAGTGCTAAGTAGGATTTGATTTAAAGTAAGCAATTGAGTTCTTAACCCAGTGTAGCCTGTGTAATAATTACTAAATGCTAAGGCAGTCAGCACGGGAGGTGGGAGGCAATTTTCATTACCGCAAACCCCAGAAAAGCCGTCCACGACTGCTAGAAACTTACTTGAGGAAGGTGAGAGTAAAGGCATTTTGCCCACTTGAAAATTACATTAGCGTGCTGGTACGTTGTATTAATTAACCTCGTATATCTTTGTAAGTATACTGTGTGCATACTTCTGTATAATTACGCTACGACCACAATGTAACATTAAATTATAGCATCCAGCAGCCAAAACATTGAATACATCATATAATACTTTATGCTACTACTGTGCAAATTAATAATCACGAATGAAATGCTATACATACTACAACCTGCATGCTGTTTTTCAACCTACAGACAATTTTACAATTGTAGCAAAAGGAAAAGGTTGAAAATTTAACGAACAATATTTTCTCCATTATTGTATTTGTATATAGAGCTTACCTGTATGCCGAGAGAATAGGAAGGATCGTCTATGGGAATCGGAGGAGGAGCAGCAACGACGGGATACATTGGCGTAGGAACTCCATTCCAATCTACGGTTGGGTACGGGAGGTGATAGTAGACGGGAGCCGGGTAGCCTGCTACCATGCCCATGACTGGGCTCACCGGGTACGCATCAAAATACTCTCCGTTGCTCGAACAGTGACCTATTACATTATTGAAGGAATGTATATTCATTAGTATTCAGGGGATTCAATTTTCAGCCGCTTAATGGTAGACTTTTATAATGGAGCATCGACAATGCCCAAACACACGACTGACTCGATGTTTGATCACAACTACTGTTTTCCAAAATAATTACGCTTTTTACTCTGTGTGTGTGTGTAATATATGTGATTTTGACAGGACCACTTTTCTTTTAGACTGTAAATCAAAATTCACAAACATTCCAATGTGTGTGTGTGTCTTTTTTTCCATTAATTTTCATAGGATCGAGGGGGATGATTGTCAGCGATGCTTTAAACATGAGACAAGCTGTAAATTGCTATTCCAGCTTAATAGCTTGAATGCAACACCTAGATCAACACCTAGAATTTCATACAATTCTGTGTGTATGCGCGTGCATACTTAATAGTTTCAATGGCCATAATAATAAGGTAGGTTAGTAGCTTCAGCAATTTACATACACGAACAATGAGTACATGTCTTTGTGCAAACAATAAAAGTTGGGTTGAAGGATTGCGCTACACAATTGTAATACAATACGATGGTAAAAGCGATCCACACAAACAAAAAGTACACAGCCGTGAAAATGGTTTCGCTTCGAGGCTTCGGTGGAGAGGTAGGTGTGTCTCTTAGTTAATATGTTAATTATAGCTTGATGTATAGTTCTCTGTAGCCTTAATTTAGCTACAACAGCATTGCCCCTACCCGTAAATGTCACATCGATAAATTCTAATGGCAAACTATCTCCATATATAGTATTTAATAGCGACCTCCTCGAATAATTCGATTTTATGAGTTTCTGCAAAGGAATTACTATATGTATACCAAACTACCATTCGGTCTCCTTTCTATATAACACATAGCGAGTGCATCGTCGGACCATCGCCAAATTTTTTCTCCCCCAGTACGTACGTACCTCCCAGTCATAATTGCTTTTCCCATTTCGGTCTATCTTAGTGCAAAATATCGTTTCTTCAATGACTACTTACAGTAATTCCGAAATTTCTGCATATAAACTCATAGGGACGTTGTAGAAGCCTGCATCTAGGCAATTATTTCTAGTGACCCGCCCCCCATACCATATCTGAGTTTGCAGATAGCTCAAAAGTGTTCATGTTTCCAATGTTTGCAGTTTGAAAGATAGTTGCGAAATTATTTCAGATTTCAATCAGGCATATCTATTCGCTGCTTTTAGTAGATTTGACAGAAGCGATACGATACACAGAGTAGACACATAACATTGAATGGAGCTGGCAGAAATGAGAGCTACAAATGTTATAAATGAAAATATAAGTTTTCTGTTAGTATTTGCATGGGCCAACTGCTACACTTACTTACTGACTATATATAGGTCTGCCACTTCTGACTGAAAGTATGTAGCCAATTCGAAGCATGAGTAAGTAAGTGTATTCCATGGCCCTTTCCAATTTTAAGAGCTCGTATGCAATGAGTTAGTGCTGCTATTGATTTTGTAGTTTCTACTTTCCACTGCTAGTATGCTAAATGCCGATAGTATTCCTTTCTGGGTATCTCCAAGCGGGATATGCCCTACTACCAGCACTAGTACTTATGTACACGTAGTAGTAGTTATTAGGGTAACTGCTGGAGACGACTAGACTGCAACTTTCGCATTATACTCGCTACGAAACCAAAACAAGAGGCTGCCACTGCCGCTCCTCTGTCTCTACATTATAACAACGTTAGAGCACAAATAGCTCTAATATACTGGTACATTTATACTTACGTAATAAGTATCTACCGGGTTGAGAGAGTGGGAGCTGTAGCACAGCGTGTGTAGTATGGAAGCCATTTCTATTTCATACAATCCTCCTCATTCATGGAACTTTGCGAAAATTTCCTCTGATGCACTGTACTGTGGAATTGGATTCTTGTGCTGTGTACTGTACACTAATACCACTTTCTTTAAAGGGTGTACTAGGTTCTCTGTGTGTTAACGCTGACAGTACTCTTCTCTATTTCTGGTCCTTTTTTTACCTTTTTTATTGAAGGTATCGATTCTAAAGCACATAGGTAGGTATGTTCAATGTCTACCTTGAGCACGTACAGGCATTGAGTTAAAACTTGCAATAATACACTGTGTATTATGAGGGTAGCTTCTGGAAAACTCATTTAGTACTATGATGTGGTGGTGGTGGTGCACGGAGCACTTATGTACACAGCGTACCAAGCATATTGAAGGATTGTAAGTAAATATGTGTCTGAGCTTTCCTTTCGGCTTACGCAAGCTTCATTTATACTTTATTTAAGTTGCTCAGACTGAAAGCGTGCACGGGGTCCGTTTTTCTTATCGCTTCACTTTCACTTACTTAGCTTTCTCTTTCCTTCTCTTTCTCCTCTGGCTCTCTTTCTCTTTCTCCTCTATTACTCTTATTGTTCTCCTTTCAATTTTAATAAGGAACGTGTAGTGAAGTGCAGACCGGACGCTGCTCTAAAAACTTGGATGTAAAACACGAATCCTATACGATATAGAGCCGGGGGAATGCATATGCATACATTACTAACTATATAAGTGTGTATAGAGTCAAAGCATTCTTTTCATTGAATGTACTCTACATTTCCGTAGGAAAAGTCATATAGCAACTTAGCCATTATAATAGCAATGCAAGTCTTGTCTAGTAGCATTTACATACCGCTTACCTATAGGCACAGTGGGATAGCGCCGAGTCAAAAGTACTACAACTACCACTAGGTATTACTTCTAGTGAATTGTGTGTGGTCGTCCCACGTAGATATTTACTATTCCCAGTGCTTATTTACTTTCTATGGTCGTACTCGCTATTACTCTTCGCTATTTTAGTTCGCTAAGAGATCGAGTGAATATAAATGCTCGGCAGTTTAGTATTCATGTGATGTGATATGATGTGATGTTGGTGGCGCTAGGACTGGACGATTATATTTACTGTCGACCGACTCTCCTCGTGACAAACACAATGTTTTCGGCTCAATGTAATAATGCCGACTGCATATTTGTGTACACATACCAGTCAGTCGTGCATATTGCCGCAGACAGTAGTCAGTTGACTTTAAATCATTTATAATAACGACAAATGAGAAGCACAAGTTTTAATCTGACATTTTATGCCGCCTAACGACGATACACATAAAGAGCCTTCGTTCATAAATAAAGAGAACTCTTGGCTGCGATTTCTCTTTTCATTAATACACGCCACAAATGTGTGTGCCCCACTAACTACGCCACATTCACGAGATTGAGTGAGTGAGAGTGAGGGAGAGAGAGGAATCGGTTTAGTACGTACGTACACTCTGTGGCTACAATTATTTTAAACGAACGTAGAACATTTGCATACACTTTTTACAGGTTCGGAATCTGGTCGATACAGCAATCTCTTAACAATGGTCTCCAACTGCGTCTGTGAGTAACTTTATATTTGGAGGAAGAGGATTTTCTATATACTCATTGTTTAATTTGGAGCAATACTATAATTCACGGAGTGATGAATACAAAGGTGATTTACATTGGGAGTGGTAATTAAAAATAATTATGCCATTATATGAGTTTCTCACTATTCGTCGAGGGTAATTGGCAAAGGAATTTAACCCCGACGACAAATGAACATTTATTCTTCTGTGGCTTTCTTGGAGTTCCTTATGGAATTTCATTATTCTACTTTATCGCTTTCGTTGGCATTACATGCTTAGAGATTCTAAAAGATAGAGACCGTTCAATGTTTTAGTGCGTGAACGAGGCTTTGCTAATTAATTATTATTTTACCTGGTGCGGTCTCGATGAAGACGAATAGGCCAATCACTTACACACTACTTGCAGTAAGAAGTGGGCACTGTGCTTTCGAGACACAGTTGCTTATCTATGATGTCAGTCGTTCATTGAGTTGCGTTGCGTTAAAGTGTCTCTTGGTGGCAGTTTGTGAGGAATTGTGCTAACTGGAATTGAATACAATACAATGAGCGCTGAGGGAATTGAATGAGCTGTCATGTCAAGCCAAGTCTGTGAAATCTATTGTGCACAGTACAGAGAGCACACAATGAAAGTGCACTGAATGGGATGGGGAAACTAGTGCATTGTAAATTATTTGAGTGGAATGACTACACAGGGGAAGACTGTCTTCTTTTTCCATGCGAAACGATTCGTGGGCGTATTAGAGACATGCACAAACATATGTAAGCAATATGTGATCGAGATTGTTTATTCGTGTATACAGATAATAGCACGGTTCACAGTGTCTAACCTCTTGTGTTGTGCAAATGCTACACACATTGATTGACACATGGAGTGGCACAAATTGAAATTGGAACTGGGAGATTGTTTATCGATGTTGCGTCTACTATTTATATTATTCTATTTGTCTGTAGGATTCTCGAAAGTAATTCAACCGCATTAATGAGGTGATGCCTGCTGAATATTATTTATGTGGATCAAAGCGAGGTCATCGCAGCAGTCGGTTCCGTAGCACACGTTACTTATGTACACAGAATGAAAAATTCTCGCAATGTTAGAATTCGTGGTTACGCTTCTTGATCCATTCATTCATTCGAATGTATATAAAAAGTATGAGAATTATGAATATCAACGAAAGTCTGGCCATCAGTTACACGTTAGGAAGTTATTCACAGCTGTCATTAGCACGCTATTCAGAAGTAGTAAGGAAATTTATTTACCATAGTACACTTGGC
>JABASC010000604.1:0-35477 GCA_019776185.1 Plutomurus gul | reverse complement strand
GTAGGAACTAAAATGCGTGCTACTGTTTCGGAAAAGCAATACCTACATAGTTATTATACTAATGTACAGAACATTGATTTTCGTAACAGCGGTTGTCCTTTCTACGACGAATTCACGTTTACTTGTCCTCGTAGTGAAATTCTGTGAATGAAAAGAGGAAGCCTCCCAATCGTTTTAACCAAACCACAGTAGTAGATACTTTTCGTAGATACATTCTACATACTATGCTTAACCACATGGAGTTCACAACCGAATATGAACCACAACATAGCTACTCCGACTCCTGCATAGCAGGTGCTGGTAGTGCTTTTAATGCATGGCTCTCATACTTGTGCAAATATTATTATATCCATTGACTTGTGTAATAATACAAATATGATATGGAGAAATTATATAATGTACGATTATAATTATTATGAAAATACTTTTGTCAATAAATGATAGTGTCATAAATGTTGGTCACGTTAAATACGTTCAGGTATGTGTTTTACACACAACAACTAGATTTGTACCTAACCGGTGTTGCACAAAATTCAAACGCTTTCATTCAGGATATTCGGATTAAATTGAATGACGTCAATGCTTTGAGTGGAAATCAGTAGATGTAACCTATTTTTTGTTTCGGTCAACTACATAATTTTTGTAGTTACAAGGAAAATAGAAATAATGCTACAACGTGATCTAATGAATGATTTGATTTTTACTAGGAATCGTTGTCAAAATGTTTTTGTTTTACCTTACTGTGCAGCTTTAAAACCTACAGAGAGGAACTGTGGTATTGCGCCATTCTCCATGGTGAAAGTGGGTATATTGAGTGTACCTATATTAGTTTGGGTACGGAAAGAATAGTGAATCCGTTATTCATCTATTAACCAGCAAAGGGGTTGCGTTAAGGGGTCATGTACAAAATGTTTCTGTCTCTCACATAGATATCAGAGCAGAGGACGGTTGACCCGTGTCGGGTGGACCACAATTTATCTGCGCCTCCAGGGTGGCCACGGTCGACACTGTTGTGAGTTGTGAGGATGTGTTTTTTGTGTGTTTTGGTAGGAGGATAACCTGGGGGATACCTATAAATATGGAAGTAGAAACGTGAAGGGAACTAACTTAATTGGGGCAGATGTAGTGTGTCTACGCAATTAACATAAGATCTTCGGTGATACCGCTGTATGCAACACAAAAACATTGAAACATTTAAAGAACTAAAAATGCAACGTAATGGAAAATGCAATATAATTACAGTAGATATAATTAAATCTTTAAATTTAGAGTGTTGTTTGTGTGAAGTGACGAATATAGAAACCTGATATTTTTATGAAAAACTGTGCCATCATCCTAGATAACCTAGATTCTAGAAAATCAGAAAAGCTGTGTCACAATAATTTAGTCATACTCATTCTCCTACCACTCTTACTTACTACTCCTTTATTCATATTTTAACTGGTGGAGGTCAAAGTCAGCATTAGATTCCATTTTCACAATAATTTAGTCATATTCATTCTCCTACCACTCTTACTTACTACTCCTTTATTCATATTTTAACTGGTGGAGGTCAAAGTCAGCATTAGATTCCATTTACGAATGTTTGAATAAATAAATACTAATAATTTAAATGAAATAAACAGATGTTGCGGGGGACAAGAGCCGTTTCAGTGTTCCAGTCACTGTGTATTTTGATATCTACATCTGTATCTCTATCTCTAAATTGTTAGTATCTCTCCACAGGTGAGATCAAACGGAGTTATTGTGGGGAGCAGCGTTACGTTCACAAATTTGCATATTGAATTCCATTAAGTACGAATTTAATCAATAAGAATATACATTGCATGGTGTAGCATACCGGAAAACATGATTTAAATGCACACTTATAGTACGAGGTAATTTATTTTTTCTAGCTCATTTTCTGTTGAACGTTGTAAAGTTTCTGTTTCGAAAGGGGTGTAATTTCTGGGAGGACGACAATCCCATGGGTGCCCTAGAACCCTGTTTAGCACCTAAAACGCTTGATTTGCTCAAAACAGAAATTACACTTTGACTATTTATATTTAGGCATTCTTTCTTAACGCATCACGGTTTTTTCTTTAGGTATTTGGTTTTCTACATTATTCTTTAGGCATTATCCCACCCAACCTCGTCTTATGCACGGATGAAAAAATTGTTTAAAAAGTTATTAAAAATAATCATTCCAACGAATTGCATGCAGTCATTGCAATTACGTAATGATACAACCAATGCACTGCAATTCCAATCCAACACCACATGGAAATGTACTAGGAAATTCTTGGTACTACATAGCATAAAGATTGGAGTATTTTAATGCGAGAAACTTAATTTGATTCTTTAACATAATTATATCATTTCTGGTTTATTCTGGTTTACATTCATACGTGGACTCTCATTCACATGTAAAAATTGATAGGAAACAGATAATAAAAATTTGAATGGTTTTATTACTGTAGTTAATAGTTCTTTAGAAATACTGAAGCAATCTTCGATTATAGGGACAATCGTCGGCGTAATCATACTATAATTTGCAAGTGGAATTTTCCTCTCTTCAAATGAGACGTCGTCACTTAAAACTCAATATGTACATTTTGTTTAGAATAGTGAATGAGCTAACAATTCCTTTGTCATCAGGAGGTAAGCTGACTGTGCGTAATTTGAGAACGAGAAAATGAGATACCTATACAGATATACAGAGTATTAGAATATCCGCCTCTATATATATTCCAACCAGAGAAGAAATACCCATAAGCAACCACGATCCCGTGATCCAAATGAGGTTGAAGCATTTCAGCGGTTAGCAGTGGCAAAAATAATGCAGCCAGCAGAGGACACGATATAAAAAGATCATATAATAAATATTGTGGTATATAGCATTAAGTGCACATAAAGAATCCCAAGTAAGCAGTGACAGAGATGGTTGCAAACACTCATTCCAAATAAAGAATATTCAAATTACATTGGAAACCGAAGACTGCCATTAAACACTTCATTAAATAACCAGAATATTAAAAAATAATGCTTTTAGTCATTGAACTGTAAGTTTTTCGTGTTAGCAAGAATAATGGAAATGTTTAACCACCTTGTAATGCGATTACCCCCATTGTATTATGCATCATGTACGATATAATATTACGTACATACGCACATGCTGGCGGCATCAGTTTTAAAATCCATCTTTAAATTGGAAAAACACTAGAATGGCATATATTATACCGCTAATGAAGTTCGAAGTAGATAGTCCAACCTTGGACTGAACTTCATGCAAATGCGTTCTCAATAGGTAGTAAAATTATACTCATAAAGGCTTCAAGTTAGAATTTTATACATGAATTCATTGCATTCCCCCGCAAACGTTACATGAATGAAAATAACAAAAAATGTCTAACTAGAACTGAAGTACAAGTATTTATAACAGCGGAAGATTTCGGATAATCTGCACAGAATATTCTTAAAAGTTCTCAAATTTTTAACTGATTGTGAGATGGAATAAGACGTCACACCACGTATATAATATCTGCAATACACCACGCTTTCCCCAGTGCAATCACCTGAGCTTAAAAAATGTGAATAAATACTATACTGCATTTGACTGTTCGAAATGGTAAATTGTATGAACAAAGTACAGGCTATTAAATAGGGGTTTCGGGTTACGGGAACCTTTACATTCTCAAGAATATTATAGACCATAGAAAATGGTAATACGCTGTATACCACATACCTACCTAATGAAATAGCCGATACGAAAAGTATAGACCTATTTTACAGTAGTATGCATTTATTCCTAATTCTAACAAAACATGTCTTAACGAAGAAAATTCCTTGCAATTCGTGCAACTAAACAGAACGTACTTCTACCTAACAAACGAAAAACTCCCATTACTTTTTCATCTGAGACCCACGAAATATATGGTGGGTGCAGCAATTGTGCGCCGACAGCTTTGCTGAACTATATTTTCCTGCTCTCTTTCACTTCCACAGTAGTTTGCACTTTGCAATGTTTCGTACGAGAGCCAACTCGAAAAAACTTGCCCAATCATCGGAAGTCGAGTGAGTAACTCAAGCACAATAATCTATTGATTTTAAATTCTATCCATTGACATCTATTATACTGAAGCCTATCTTAAGCATCATGGGAAAAGTTCTTGTAGATACTTGAAGAATATCTACCAAGTTTTGCCTAAATACACGCCAAGGGCACGTACCATTGCAACGCCAATTGATCGCCAACCATAAACCCCTTTTACGCTATTAACTTAGTATTTAAAAGGAGACCTGTCAGTGCACAAACGAGGAATTAAACTTAATTACTTTTGTACTTTCAAATAAATAGTTTATAAAATTCTAAAAGTTTTCTTTAACTGTTGGAGCCTTTCGCCATCACTCACATTCAACACATCCATCAGCCTACATTTTATATGGCTGATGATGATCTTTGGGGGGCACGATGAGATTGTGAATTGCATATTGCATTGGCGTTTAATTAGATAGTCTTAGATCTCTCATATGTACAAGAATTATAATAGAATTACATCAAACGAGTTTCACATTTCTTTCGGCAGTGAGTGTAAGGATTGAACCGTTTAAATATTGCACACGAATGACAGGGAGTCCGAATGTTGAGTCATAGGCGTAATGGTGAATCATTTTGTTTCCCCAGATATTCATTCCAATATCTGCGGCATCCAAATCTGAAAAACGTACACATCATAGTTTTAATTTATCTGAGTGTACTACAAGTGCATTTACAAAATTTACTATTACTTTGTTGCTGTATGTGTCCCTCCGAGCCTTGGTATTTACGTTTTGGTGAAATGTTCAAAAAAACATGATTTTCAACAACACTAGGTTTAAAAAATTGCAATGTTAAAAGTCCATAATGAACGGTTTTCAATTTACAACATGTATACCTATGCATAGCTTCACGTGTGCAGCCTTCCCCGCATCAAAATTCTGGAAAATTATTTTCTTTCACCCAGGGTATAATATGAGTATGGGTTTACAGTACTGTCACAACAAGTCCTCTCCTCTCAGAAAGGTTTGTAGTTGCAAAGTTCGGTGGTTCACTGGTTTTTGTACTAGAGTTATCGGCCTTTACAATACAATTAAGAATTACACGTTCATTCAATATATTTATCTATACATTATTATCCTAAAAATATTTCATATTTTCTTCCCAACACGGGGAGCTTGGAACAGTATGTGCAGTGTGCAGTATTACTAACGAACTGGAGCTACCTATATCAAAAAGGAAAGCTCTTTGTACAATGATATGCAGATGGTTGGTAATGCAATCAGTTGTTCGCGAAACCACAATCTCAATGAGCATGCTTTTGATGTTTACATACAAGCACTACCAAATAAATATGTGCATGGTGCACACTATGTACCCAAATTTATAAACAATACCTAATTATATCTATTTTCCTTTGCTTTATAACAAAATTATTTTGAAGCACAGCAAGCGCAAATGTAGTATTAATTTGTGTAACATATTTCATTAGATAATTTGATTTTGGCAGAGACCAATCAGAATTCAGAAAAGAATGCATCTATTTACTCCTTTGCTCAGCACAAAAAGGTCACATTGATATTAAAATTGGGAATTGTAGAAAACATAAAAGCAGTGTGATGTTTGGGATCTCTGGAAGGTCTCTGAAAGCAGAAAGCAGTATAGTAGTTCAACACATGTTACAAATTTACAAGACAAAGCCATATTCAAGTACTGAAGGACACCAGAGGTAAATATATTTCACAAAATTTGTTCTGTCTACGCTCTCAGTATTCTCCTCATGCCTAAGCCGATATTGATGTTGATGACAAGACAAAAGAAATGTCCGTAAAAATCTCAGATGATGATCCTGCTGACAATGTATTATAAATCGCTTTTAGTGCACAAAAAACAGACGCAGCAGGCTGACGAAGAACATCGATCTAAAATGACGACGAAGTCAAGTGACATATCCTCAGTAAATCTCTTAAGGAATAAATTAAGTAACATCGACATTTTAAGATTTTCTGGTGTGGTGCAGCACTTTAAAGTAAGCATTAAAATTGTACATTTATATCCATATTGTTATCAAAACTGTCTTGGATGAATTGTTCAATCATCCAAGCACTAACTTATCGTTCAGCAGATGCACACTTCCAAAATACAGTTAGACGTTATTTTTTGAATCAAACTGCCAATTCTAGAAGAATACAACAAACCGAAAACTGCAATAGCTAATACGTGTATATTTACAACTTAATTTAGTTTACAATTTGCCATCAAACTGGAAACACCGCACCATATGTACAAGTTACGGAAAGTTGTAAAAGCAATTTATTAGACAGTGGAGTTAATGTGGCAGACATCAATTACCTACCTATCCCCACTCCATTCATAGTAGGCATTCATAATAGGCAGGTAAGGCAGGTCCAGACAATGTGAAAACAATTTCAATGCAGGTGAAGGATACGGTCGTTGTGAGCGTGATGCTGCTGGATTTATAATATGGCTTTGAACATGCAAGGAGTACTACGAATGCATTTCCACTTTGAGCCGTGCAAGAAGAAGACCAATAGTAGCGCCATGGCGCCTATTTATAATATATATATGCTACATACTATGTACTTGTAGTGTACGAACCACAAGCCTTGTCCCTGAATTATTCGTATGCATGCCATTCCAATATTAACGGATATTCCTACACTCAATTGTATATTTGAATGCACGACAATTGTATTTCATAGTATGCCATGTGTAGAATGCATTTTATTATTGTTGTTGTTCAATGTGCACATTCTCTTCTAAGGTGAATATACTTGCTACAATGTTTTGAATTGTAGTATGGTCTGCTGTGTGCACATGATCCTGGAGTGAGCCACGAAAAAGGAAAGTAATTATTTGTGGACACGCTGGAGATTTTACATTTTCAGTCATCGTGTGATGAAATGGACTACCCATGAATGTAAACTGGAATGGAGCTGCTAATGGAAATAACTTTTGCTGTAATCAATTAGAGACATATTTATGAGCGTATCACATTCCTCGTCAATATTTATTGTCTGAGACCTCTCGCCGAATCAAAATTCACGGGCTTCGGAAAACACGAAGAAAATAAAAGTTGTAACAATGAAACGGATATATAAATAGGTTATTTTATATCTGTTATCTAATAAATAATTTTTTTATATAATTTATCACAACACAGAAGCTTAGGTGCTGTACCATATTGCAAAAATGCTTCTACCATTCATAGTAGTCTGCGTCCTACATTTGTGAATATTTACCAGGGATGGAAAAAACCCGGGTTTTTTAACAATAAACCCGATCCATGGGTTTATTTGGGTTTTTGGCATTGGGTTTTTTGGGTTTTTAATGCTTCAAAGTATAAACCATTTATTGTACAGAATACTTAAGAAATTGATGATTTCTATATGATTAATGTTATTCATTAATCACATGCAAAAGAATTATTTAGCCCAATTATTTAATGTTCTCAAGCTTAAAAAATTGATGATTTCCTTATGAATCACATGTTATCTGCTTGTAATTCATTAATAACATATTATTAACACTTATTAAGCTCAAATATTTAATTTAAACAAACGTTAATACACAATAATACTATAAACTGCTAACATAAAAAACCCAAAAAACCCAATGGGTCGGGTTTTTTATTTTTGTGGGTCGGGTTTTTTGTAAAAAACCATGAAATGCCGCGACCCATAAACCCAGGATGGCCATCCCTAATATTTACATGCGATGTCGCCTGTAAATAAATATCTAAAGTAGACTACACAATATTTTATCAAGTGTGAAAACACTAGTAATAAAATAATCTTACGGTTTACACAAATATTCCATTCAATCTGCCAAGCCGTATCTGTTTGCTCTTTACTTAAAAGTAAAGCGCAATTCAAATTATTTGCTCAATATAATCTAAGTACAATTAATGGGAGAAAATACCTATCATACGCTTTTATATGCTTTCATACTACGGTTTTAACCGAACCGAAATTCAAACAAATATTTTTATTTACAGGTATTTCCATTATTGTCCTCAAGTAGATCAAGGAATATATTTACACTATATTACGGTGACCATACTACTATTACCGAAATAAATTTTAGATTTTGCCAAAAACGCAATTTTTTTTAATTCACTCATTTTGTGTGAATTAAAGCAAAACAATTTCGACCTTACGGCCGAATTGCTAATGTTCCAACCGCCAACACCTGGAACAAAATATTCTTTTTTTAAAAAAACTCTACAACTACGGCATTACAGCATAGAAAATTAGTAATATTAATTCTACTTGTACCTAAAAGGCTAATGAATAAAATATGCATAATAAAATCGTTGAAAATATTTTCCCTGAATTATGAAAATTATTCAAACGCAAAATATTCGAACCTACATATTTAATAAACAGCGCATCTTGCTCATCCCTACAACACTGCAACTACAGTAAGTACTTAAATACATACGTAAATACATTTTTATTTTATAGATAAGTTTTTTAATCAGTGAGTCATTTAAATTATAAACTGAGTAGAATCAGTATGATCTGGAATAGAGA
The DNA here is from genome assembly GCA_019776185.1 of Plutomurus gul. Lineage (NCBI taxonomy): Eukaryota > Metazoa > Arthropoda > Collembola > Entomobryomorpha > Tomoceridae > Plutomurus > Plutomurus gul. The sequence continues at coordinate 26,906 of JABASC010000604.1, read as the reverse complement.
ATGCAATTTTGATAAACAGTAATCAGTAGGATTTCATTATCACAAAGTTAAATTCTACAATAAATATTCTTTAGTACCAACATCTGACATCTGACCAACATCTGACAATGTAATAAGTAAGTAATACCGCAGATGCCCAACAAAAATGACTTACATTGCTTCTTCCTCCACATAATTTAGAATGTAAAAATTGAAAGTTAAATTAGCAGAGAAGGCAACTACAGCAGTCTACATAGGTCAACGGAAATTATGTTAGACCATCGACCAGGTAGATATGCATATAATGTGCGCATGTAGATTTGATTTGCATTTTATTGAGCATACATGCAATCTGTGGTTATGACCTTTGAGACTAGTCAAAGCAAGAAGCTCCTTTGACTGGTTGTTAAATTCAATGACCTATGAAGGCCGTCAACATTTTCCAATGCATCGATTCACGTAACACTTTTATGATTAATATCTGTAATAATAAGCTGCAGTTTTACAGCAATTGCCGCATTGATAGTACACGTTGGACTAGTTCATGATTGCATGGAAAATTTTCAAAAGCTATAAATGACTAGGAACAAGTTCGTGGTATTCTGTTATCATATTCCTAAACATCCTCATTGGAAACTGAAAATTTGCAAAACTGTATGGTGCTTACCAGGACTACGATTGCAAACTATGTCGATAAACTTATTAAATACGAATACCTAGAAGTGGGGTTATAGTTATGTGTGTTTTATGCACGTTTAAGTGTAGACATAGACTACAGTACATACTCCTATCCTTAGTAATATGAAGTGTGGATAATATTGCCTATACGTTTATAGATAATGCACATCAAGTTGCATGTACTTCATTCAACTCTATTTATATAGGGACTTATTGTCTATACGAATTGCGTATACAACAGCAGCAACTAATATACTCTAGTCATAAAACTGTAGACGCAAATGAAACTGATCCACCTGAGCATAAAACGGGACCAAAGCACACGAAGTCATAAATGGGGGGAAATCACATGGTAAAAGGTGTGTCAGGTAATAATAATTCTTTTTTGTGCGATTTTCTAACGTATTCCTTTTTTTACTCTGATACTGTACTAAGGATTACGACAAGGCGCTCAGGATTGCTAAATGTTAATTACATAAATATGATATTTCCGTTCACAGGCAATTAAAACCAGAATCGGGTTACAAACCATCGTATCATAATTGCTTTATTAGATTAGCATTTTGCCACCCTGGTACATCGTATATACTAAAAAAATGTAGAGTCTGAAAATTCTTTGTCTACGTACATGGGTGTACTCGCAATAATCACAAGCGTAGTATGTGAACTCAAACATAAATCGAAGCAATTCTTATCGCCATTTTTATTACCCTGCAAACATTTTTTTATAAGCTTATTGTTAGACTCATGACTCGATCGTCATGACTTCTTCTGCCGTCAGACATACTATGAGGAATCTGAGACGATACTCTTTGTTGGTACACCGTACAAAAGTAGTAATTGCATGAACCTTTACTAAATGGTCTGGAGAAATAAAAAATACACATCGTGTGTTTAACAAATACATGAATGTTAACTCACATACATATGTACTGTAAACTTATACAATGTCTTCGTAATATTTAGCTGCCTAATTATGTTGTCTTTATTTTTTAGCACAAGTGTGAATGCTAAGAAGTTTGTTTAGCGAAACGCTTATATATAAAATATGAAGTAGTTATAATGACCTATACCCACGATATTGATTTAATACCCTCAATTCTCTCACTTATTCTAAATGCAGAACAACTTACGTTTAGTGGAATTTTTACTCTAATAAATTGCACAAACAAGAATTGTTCCAACAACTTACGCTTTCGTCCTGTACACAGTATTATTATCCGTTTTCATTGTTTCACGTAATACTTGTTAATGTTTTACACTCGTGATGCCTTTTTACTACGCAGATAACTTGTTCCATTGTCTCTTACTTAACCAAGTTCAACAGTGCAGTCTAAATTCATATTAGACATCTTAAGCAAGTGTTTGTTGAGCTAGCCACTTATTACAGGCATACAAATTGTCATATTAAGTAAATATTATAACCATATTTACCGTATGATGAGAATTCAACGGCAAGAAGCTTGGTGATATGTATACTATACTTGAATAAAATATACAGTACTAAATACGCAGAAGTGCTTTATAGTAATATCTCTGTCAACATCTGTAGTAAATACCTTCTAAACTACGCAAAATGGTTGGTACAGGCCATAACCTAACTGCAAATTAATGGGTTGGTTTCAAACGCCCATTTTATGGACATTGGCTTCCTGTGAAAATTGTGCAAAATTTTAATCTTTGAATTTTTGTTTGGAATCCCAACCCTTGTAAGCCTAGAATTCATATGATGTTTAACTTCTTGTAGGTTAATTAGGTATGTATAACATTAATAGGTATATGGTAATACACTTTGTTAGACATTTATGTGCTAAAAATATTCATTTTTAAACGTTTATTAAACGTCTTATTATTTGCATAAACAATTATTGCGTATCGCATTTAAGTGAGTTTTGTCTATAATGAGGTTTTTGCCTTAAGTAGTAAACATCTTCTCATTACACAATCTATACGCGCTGCAAATGCAATGTTGCCTTTTACCTCTTAAGATTCCTCTTGTCGAAACATGGGCAAACTATGTTTAATGAGTTTGATTTTTCAGGGATACTAAACGAGTTTCCTATATTTCGCAGAATACTTTAATAATCTTATTGGTATGCAAATGAAACTTTCAATGAGACTCTCATATTGAAACAAGTTATCAAACATGCTGGCAAGAAAAGTTTAATAATAGGTGTGGATACATTTTATCTTTTTTTTTTGCAATTGAATGAACGTGAACTGGATGCAAGTCTGCAATACATTAATGTTTACTCTTCCACATTTTAGTTGACTTATCATGCTTATCAAGTTTAACACTTTAATCATTTGAATTTGTTCATTCATCTCTTGTTGCGTCAAGTACAAATTGTTATGAAAAGGTTGCAGAACAATTCAGATACTCCACTCTCAGAAAATGACTGGCAGCGATAAGGTTAACAGTGAACACTCAGCAAAATTAGGGGTCTAAGTCAATCACACGTATGCCCTATTATTTATTTTATTGGGTGGACTACAGGTACGGTAATTTATAAATTTATGTGGAAGCAATTAAATAAAATTGCATACACAACAAGACACCGGAAACGAGTAAACAACTACGTGTACTGGAATGCAAATTCATATTTTTGTTAAGGCCGACATCCTGGGTCCTCTGTCAATCATTAATTAAATACATCAGCCAAACTATTTGATGACGTTTCATAAGGTAATTCCTTCTACACAAGCATACATAACAAAATCTTACGTACTGGAAAAATTAATTTGCATATTTGTACAAAAGCAGTGTTACCAACGTAAGCCATCAATAACTGTGTGATTGTATTGTATGAATGTATCTCTTTAGGTTTAGGGATGTACATAGTAATAAATAACACACAAAAAAGGAACAAATTGAAAACACAACGTAATTGTCAACTTGTCACGCAAATAATTTTTCAGATGACAGTCCAATACTTCAATGGAAAGTAAAGAAGTAATCTTTCATATTGAGAAGATAAAATTGTAGAGCGGGATTTTTAGTAGGAACTTGACAGTTATGACGTATTACAATGTCCGTAAGATTAAATGTTAATTTATGTGATCGGTGTATTTTTATATTTGCAAGAAATGAGAAGTTTATATAACAATTAGTAATTTTTTTTACAGATAACTGCTAATGGGACAATTTTTCTAATATTTTGCATTCCTATTAAATTGACTGTTTTCGAAATAATAATACAAGCAATATGCTTTTGCTATTTGCGTCTTTTCTTTGTTCGAATGACATTCGTTGATGTGATTATATCTTTTTACTACATAGATCGTACCTCAACTTTTATAGAAAACGTCAGTCGAGTAGGTACAGGTACGTTGTTTAACAGCCAACGAGTCAAACGTTTAAGCAACGAATACACTCGTGCATCTATAGAAATAGGAATCATGACGGTTGGAGAGCAAAATATTACATTCTTGTCACTATGCACAATAAATAAACATTTGATTTGTACAAAGTGTGCAATCGAAGAGAATATTTTATGCCCACCTGAATTTGTCACTCTCATTCTAAGAGCACTCTACATAATCGAACAGTACATTCAAAAAGAATAAAATACACGCTTGATTGAATGCGTGTCTGTACTCTGTACTGCGATGTAAGTCTTTTAAGTAAACAACTAGAAACAAAAGCTTTTTATATTTAAAAAAATGTGCAAATAATATGGTACACCAGTATATTGTATTGTATAGGTAAGCATATTTATTGGTTGAGTTATGGCGTTCAGTATCTACATAATTTCATATTTACAGAGAGTTGGTAGACGAGAAAGTTGCGTATCTACATACATAAGCTCTTGAGCCAAATCACTGTCTCTGTCTCTTTGAATATGCGAAGTACGTACTCGAAACGTAGGTTTCACACTTGAGATGCAAACTGCGCCATTTATGTAGCAGTCTACCCATTGAAAGAATTGCTAGCAATAAGCCCCTTTCACGTAGGATCCTTGGAGCACTTTCACAATTTTTAATCTTTTACCAGCAACTGGAGAAAATAAACAAAGTACCTACATTTATATTTTATATTTAAGTTTCATATTGTTGAATGACTTTATATTATTCAAGTATAAAGTATAATAAGCAAGTGTGAATGTGGACAATGTCGGGTTTCCACACAAGCAACCGCTGTGCCATGAAATATCTGCATAATACATCAAATATTCTTGTTTTCAGGGATTCATTCTGTCAGTGCTTAAATAAATGGTGCTTTCTCCAGCCATATAATTTTGCTCGTTCTAATTATATCTGTATAAACTAATAGGTAGCATAGAACCAGTTTCATGCACATGAGAACGTGATACTACGTAGTAGTAATATGAAGCAGATCGATAAAGTCTACATCTTCAACTGTTTCGGCGGTGGTCCTAGAGAAAGGGAGCCGGATTTGCCCTTTACAGTGAACGAGTTTTTACACCATAATATCATCGCATTACCTACGTGTCCTTTGCCTTTCACAACTTTCTCCACAGCCAGCAACGCAGACACAACGGGAACAACCCAGGAACCCACTGTCCTACATTGCCGAGAACTTAACCTAGCCTACTTTATGGTTTGCAATAAAAAAAAGGGTAGTAGCCTAGTTGCTTCGTATCTCATCCTTTCCCCATATAAATGTATTTGTAGGATCTCTACAGCTGCAACCACAGATATCGCCTCCTACGAATTAGTGTACCTAAGGGTATATAGGTAGTTTAAAGCTGCAATGCGCTGGTATATATTCTATAAGTACTTACCATCATGACTTGTACAGGGTGTGCAGCAAATGGCACCACATTAATAAATTGAAATCTAAATCGGCAAAATCCTACTGTATTATCTTTTACATGGTTTACAATGTGACAGGTATTGCACATGAAACTAAATTCAAATGACGAAATGTTTTTAAAACTGAAAACCTCAATTTTACGTGTTGAATATTTCAAGATATTGAACTTTTTATTTTAAATTAACAATTCATCTCTCAACATCTATCACTTGACACTATCATTTGCACTGATAAGCCAGAATTTCAGCTTTGATAAATATTTTTCAACACCACAATTCAAGAGCTTATCGATTTAGTTTTCACCCAGTACAAACATAGATTTTCTGTTGGTTCCCACACTTATACCGTAGTTCACACCAAAATTTGTGCTGAGATATTTATCAACATATCAGTGTATACTATAACGTACACACGTTTATGTGACATGAAGGTTATTGTATTATGAATGACTCAAAGAAACTTCCCAAATAAGTATATATAGAGCTTCTAAAGCTTTAGATTGTATTACAACATTGATCTTGCATGCCAGTGCTTCTCCTTCAATTTTGGCAAACGCCTACTCTGCAGGAAAACGCTTTGATGGGAATGCAATTTGTAAATGTATATAAATGTAGAAAATTCTTGTAAGTGCACCCACATAAATTATTACTTCCTTTCTTTGTTATCGTAGTACGTACTGCCCTTTTAGTCAGGCTGTAATAAATGTTTGTCTGGTAAACGTTAGTGTGTTTGAATTATGCACGCCAATGACATCGTACACGAATTCTCCCCAATTCTTTTGTTTTACTTTCTTCATTATTCATAGTACTATATCGAATTTTTCCACCAGCTACAATCTACCCTTCTGCCTACACTACCTTTTCACTCGCAACGGAGTTCACCAGCGGAGTGTGCACTGCGTACGTGTAAACAATGCTTACTATTGCCTGTAGTCACCACGGTTCAGCTGATCTCCAGTCAATATTATTGTCGCCAAGTCGGATACCTTCTTTTTGTGCACACAAATGACATTTGGCATTCTGTTAGGCCTAGGACAACAACACCGTCATTTGTTATGTGTCAGTTATGCTCCAGCGACCTAGTACCACTTTTGAATATTTGTTTGAGATTGGATGTTTGTATTTATTTATATTGTAGTCGTTTGCATTTCGTTTCCCACCATTCCACCTTTGTGTGCATATGCATTTCACTGTGATTCGAATGAATGGATCGGTTCTTCCCTCTGAAATCCTGCTGTACTCATCTCTTCGGTATTGCAAACTGTAGTGAAAGCAGAAAGTAGAACTATATAGACCGTGTTCTTCGCATAGCTTTCTCTGCTTTCTCATTGAATTGGTTGAGAGTATTTTGAGTGGAGGAGCAAGAGAGGCACATTTAGTTAACGTGCGTCAAGGGGAATATTGATTCTACACTTGAATAAGTATTCATCGTGCACGTTGCTACTGCTGCTGCTTCTTGCCAAAAACACTTTAAAGCAGGCATAGTACCTACTACAATAATAGTGAAAGTTGACGTAGAGAGAGTTGGCCACTAAAATAGCTCAACTTTAGCCATTCTGATCCTGTGCTTTCCCACCACAACACATATTGTGCATTCTCAAAGAGAAAATTGCAACGGATTATACTCGATGAATTCCTTCTTCCGTGCTAAGATTTTATACTCTACTATTAAGCTTTTATGTACAAAGATCCTTTTTGTTCCTTTGCAATGTTTGAGTAGCATATAAAATTAAATGTGAAAGCAAGGCTCAAACTTACTGCACATGTTTACACAGGTAACCAATTATACGGCGTTTCTTAGTTAGTATGAAGACTATAAAATGTAAGCAGAACTGATTCAGGTCACCATTAAAAAACAGATTAAGTAAAGAAAAAGCAGCTCTCTAAGGCGAAAAGCAGAGTGAATAATTACCAAAAGTGAGCCCTTCTTAAATAAATGAAGAAGTTACTGTAAATATTATTCAAAGGATTAAACTTCCATCGGGGTCTTAAAATACACAATGTCCTTTCTCTTAAAACAAATAAAATGATAACCCGTAGATACATACACACGTTTTGTTATCTTTCTAAGATGGCAATAAAAGGAGAGTCACTTGATTGAAACGATATAAAGTGAAATGGATATTGGAGGTAATAACGACACCCATAAAAAGTCAAAATGACTTTTCCACTGTTTTTACGTCGGGAGCACAAGAATTGAAAAACAGTGATGTCGATCGAATCGATATTTTCCTTAAAGAGGCATTGATGCACCAGAGGTTTTAGTATGAACATAAGAATGTATTTCCGTCATCGTAAATGAGAATAAAGTTGCTACTGATAGTAGGACTTGGATCAATAGTCTATAATGCGCATTTGATCTCCCTTGTTTTATTTCAAATTACCTTAATAGGCTTATGATCGAATCGTTACAATTTGACTTTTATTTGTTGTTGAGTGCCAAAGTTTGTAGGTGAATCTTCGAAAGTAGAAAATTCTTGTATAATTCAATAATTTCTTCGCCCTTGAGGCTGGTGGATGCTTCTATTCTTTTTATAGAGAGGATGAAAACTTTCCATGAGAATTGACGTGATAGAAAACCAGTTTAGCCAAGTATATTAAGCACATCATTCATTTGGCGCGTGTGACAAGCGAATGACGCCGCTTTTGATTTGGTTTTAACGCACGGCCAAACTAACTGCATTATCCAGTGACGGTGACGGTATAACTCTGCTATGTATTACTTGTAGCGTCTTTAGAAAACTTACTATCTGATAGAAGTTTGTAGTATGTGATTATGTGTAGGTATAAATGCCTATGCTTACAGTTTTGTATGGAGAAGGTCATCTGAAAATGATCGATCTGTTTTGATTCACTAATCGAAGCTTGTGGTTTCCTTTCCGTTTCACTTTGCCATTCCTGAGTGCATCACGGTGTATGATGTACGTCATAATGGGAAAGTGCAGTAACTGTATATTACTTTTAGTATGTCGGGTACATTTAGTGCCATCACCTCCATCACATACGGAAGGACAAAGGAAGCAATATAGTGAAACTATGCTTTGCAGATAATGCAAGAGATGTTCTGGAAACTCGTTTACTACAACACGAAGTAATTAGTATAATTTTAACATTGGGAACATGAGTTATGAGTTTGCACTTAAATTCACATTAGGTATTTATAAGGCTAATTAAACTAAATCCAAATTATGGTTGTATATACCATTTCAATGTATAAAACCAGAATTTATATTAGTAGGAGATTACTATTACCATAAGCCACAATAGTGGATTCACTGTTTGTCACAGATGGCCAAGATACTTTCGTTTAAAATACAAGATCGATGTTTAAGTATGATGAGACGGCTAAAATAATATCCAGAAGGGCAGAATTGCTAAACACGCGGAGCATTAACTGTCGTATGGTAATAAACCCTAAATAGCTTAATACACACGCTACATTCTTTTAAAAATTTCTTCAAGATACACGATACATTCTAAAAATTGTATCTGAGATACTTTAAAATTTATCTTCTGAACTTCTCTTGTATCTTTAATGATATTTTTTGACTCCGAAATACTGAATTCGTGATTTGATAAATAGTAGATACAAGCTACCAGATAGATCAATAGATTTCCAGGAAGTCAAGCTACAAAATACATTTTGTTTATTTAGAATTCTCAAGACACAACGCAGATTTTTTTAGTTTCAACCGCATTCAATTCTCTTGCATCTTCTGTGTGACATCTGCAAGTCGTCATCTTTCCCCCCAAAACAGCAATTGATAAGAATTGCTTCAACAACAATGCGTCTATTTGATTTGAATTTGTCGCACTCCGGCGAATGCTTTATGTTTACACACATCGGCAGAAGAAGGAAAAGCAGCGTATCGTTGCACATTCCGTTGCAACAAAGTGTGCTACCCAACCGATCCGCTTTGGCTGCCCTCTTTGTATTACATTGAGCAGACTGCTATTTGTACTTTACGGAGTATCGAGCAAGAATACTAAACATCAGCAATCAGCACACCCTACAAACATAAACACAGTTTTATTTAGGCCCATCCGTTGTCTGTTACTTACTAATTACATGTTAAACACCTCATATGAACCTTAAGTATTGGCAATATCATATCCATGCATACGTGAGAGCAATTTGTTCGCATCGCAATTGTTTTGAACGTTACACAAATAATCCAATTGTGAGTACAATGTAACTTGAATAATTTAAAAAATATTACATCAATCCGTTTACGAAGTTAAAAATAAACATTTTGAGCATTTGCCACAATAAATCATACATAAAGGTCATACCCACGTTATTCGTACGTATAAAACAAATGAATGATTAATTCAAATATCACTACGTCGTCAGAAAAGTTCATAATGTGCGAAATATTTACATTTAAAAAAGTGAATATGATTGCAGAGCAATTCAAGAATCGTTCTAAACCTTGCTTTCTTTAAGAACTAAATTTTAAATGCACGAGCTAAATGTATATTAAAAAGTTTATTATCGGTTGATATTTTTTCACTTCAGTGTGTCCCAAGGAAATAGAATTTATTCTGCGATCGACTACTGCAAAATCTAAACAATTCTGCATAAACAAATCATTTCGCATTTCACGTTATTATTCTGAGACAGTTAAGTAGCAGGGTCGAATAAGTTGGAGAGTTTTGCAGTACAGTGCAGTTTTTGCAGTTGTAGACACATTAGAGAGCTACACAATGCCATTTGCTGTAAACGTAATGGGATAATAAACTATATGGTTGTCTTTGGGTCTCGAAATGCAAGTCTTCACTACTAGAGTGTATATGTATTTGTGCGTGGTAGTGCCGCAGTACCGCGGTAGCAGACTCCTAGTAAAAACAAAAGTGTTTCAGGAATAATAATAACAAAGATCCAGACACAGAAACATTATCACGAGAGAGTGACAAGTCGCTTTGATGCAGTCAAGCCCAATGCTTTTATCGCTACTACTACAATAGCATACGGGAGATATTATTATTGCAAGCAGTAATATGTATGCTCACAGCATATATACTAATATCTACCACGACCACAAGTTTTGCATGTCTGCATTCGTGTATTATCATCTCCACTCTCTTCTATGCCTAAAGATGCTAGTCACGTCGGGTTTTGTGCAAAAATAACCAAGATTTGGCACAAATTCGCTCCGACTATTTTTAAACGGAAACTTTTACCTTTCCCTACCGAGACTGCAATTCCTATAGATCGTTTCTTGTAATGAGCATGAATTCATGATGGCCAACCACACACACTAAACTACAGGAAGTTACTCTCGTCATACTTTTCATACGTTTTTCGAGTCCCTTACAAATAATATGGACGTACTGAAATTCAGTTATCACATTGGATGGTGGGAAATATTATGCTCACAAATTAAGAAAAGCAATTCACTACGTAATTCCATTTTATAAAAGTAAATTTTTCTGTGACGATGGTAGGACGAAGCGTTTTTGGACTGTCTACATATGAATCCAAGTTCTATTATTGAATTAGAGTCTGCCTATATAAATAGTTGGTATATTAGTAAGTCAACTAGAGTCAAGTACATGGTTGCATTCGTGCAAGATCTTTCTACCGCTGGTAAATATCACTTGAAAAAATGAATGAACCGAGCCAGTTCAAGATGTTTCCCATTACATAGGAATCTTCTTTGGCAATTTGACGAACTCGAATCTTTGCCCGTGTCTAGTTAACTCTGAATGCAGAGTTTTGTTTGATTTTGTAGTCCTCGAGAGGAATTGCACATACAGACACAGACTGTACAGACACACGCTCAAGCTGAATTAGTTAGAATAATATTGTTGAGGCTGTTGGCTCCTAAAGCTCGACATTCGGTTCTTTAAATTTCGGTTGTCGTCGTGGCTGAGGTTAAAGTAACTAGATTCTTAATACTCCACATACTAACTACATTATACTTTATTCGCGCTGGCTTGGCTTATCTTTTCAGAGATTTTGTAATCACTAGAGATTGTCTCTTAAGTACAACGAACGGGTCATACTGAGCATACTTTTACTCGGTGCTGCTTTGTTTTTTGTTGTGAAGATGAACGGGCGGAATTCTATAGGGCATCAGCACAGCAGTAAGTACACAAAACCGGAATAGAAATAGCTTTTCCATGTATTGACTTCCACAAATTACACAGCATATAGTAGACTGTTTGGAGGATTCCTTCACTCTTTTTCTACCATGGTTCACTGTCTCATTGAATACTATTAGTTTCTGTCTTCCTCCAGTTCCGTTCATCCCCCCTTGATCCGTGTTCTTCATCTAGTGTTTCACATGCTCACAGCAAGTCTATAATATTATACCTATAATATGCAGTTCAAAGTTAAATTTCTGTAGTCTGTCGTCACCAGTTAGTGTCAGCTGCATCTCATTTTACACAAGTGCGCACCTTCGTCCCAGCTTCCATGGTATATCCTTTTAGTGCAGCAGGCCTTGTACACGTAACCGAAAGTAAGTGTAATTGAATATTGCTAACTAAGTGAGATGATTATAGGTAATAGTTTTAGAGGTAGGTGCCCCAAATTCGTGTAGGAAGATGAAGTTCTTATTATGTGAGCGTAGGAAATAATATACACCTAGTCGATGAGGTAGTTACATAGTTACTACGGATCACGGTTGAAACAAAGCATATTATTATCTGTTTCTTTTCCAAGTGTGAAAGAACGTTTCCTTCGTGGTGTCACATTCTTCGGTTCCAGCTTGTTGTTTTGTTAGTGCCCCGATTCGTACACTACGAGTGAGACGTTGTTGATTCTTTCCACTGTAATAAGATTACAAATTGGGTGCATTAATTCTGATTGAAATTTATTCTTCATTTACAACATTTCCGGCCTTTTTTATAATTTATGTACATAGTCCTGTTCTATAATATTGATACAATATATTGTAATAAAAGTGTTTGTGAGGTTTAAAGGTGTTCGATACTAGTTCTGCATTGTGCCTTTCGAAACGTTCCAGTGAAGTCTGAGATTTACAAATAAACAAACATCTTTAGTTCACAATAAATTGTCAAAATGATGCTGAATGTAACAAACGATATTATTCTTCCGAGCTATATTAGTACAAAGAATTGAACTACTAGCAAGATTTGTTTTTCGTTATCCTTTATTTTGTAGGATTTATTAGTGTAGGAATAGCTCCAAGATTTCATTAATGATAACGAAGTGATTGAGAAATTTTTGTTTTTCATATCTTGATAACAGAAATTTTAATAAACCTAAATACATAGTTATATGCTCCTAATTAAATTTCCTTTAAGAAATTTTTGATTTGCCGAAATTTCGTTTTTTCACCAAATGTAAATCTTTTCCCTTATAAAACGGGAAAAATTTGAAATTCCAATAGTACATATCTTGAAATGAGTGCAAAGCTATAACAAAAGTCTAGTTAGTACTATCTGCTTACATATTAAATATGTGCTAATCTTTGGAATTCAAGGGACTCACACATCTAAAAATAAATTCTAAAACCTTGTCCTAACATTTCAAAGGCAAGGGGAGTTGCCCAATCTTTGTTTAGTAAATATTTCATGTTGGTAGTGGATAATTTTATTTATTTAGTGTGTGCAGTGCGTTTTGTTTACATGGCCTGTTGTGTTTTCAAATTGAACATTTGTACTGCAGGAATACGATAAGTGGAGAATGAGACAAAATCCGATTATTTCGTCTCGAGTTCAAGTAGGAGGGCGGCCGATGCCATCATGGTTCTCAGCCTCTTTGGTAAGTCAAAGATTAAAAACCCCATTTGTTTTTGCCATTTAGACAAAAAAAGGTCTTCTATTTGCGTCACACCACAATCTTCCGCGTTTGTTTCTTGTCAAAATAATAAATTAAACTGCAGTAAAAATGGTGAGATGCTTATACATATAAATGCCAATAAGTTGTGAAAAACTGAACAGAAGGGAAAAGCAAAAATAATAAATACATTGTGATAAAATGTAAAATTCAAAATTCAAAAATTACTACAGATTAAACAAGCCAGAAGCACGCCACCGCCTCCTCCTCTGCCAACAGAGCCTCCACCAGCAGACGAATCCGATTACGAAGAGATTGATCATTTACATTCATACACCAATATGAATATGAAGAAATCCACGGGTGAATTTTCTCAGAATCTGTGTCGGCTTACAATTAATATTAGTACGCTTTACTACAAATTAATAATCAGATATTACATAATCATACTACTTTGCATAAAATACCAACGCCAACCGTCGAAGGCGTCCTTCTTGGACCTGTCCAATTATTGCTTTTTAGTTTTAACTCTTCCCATTTACAAGTTTGCAGTTTTGGAACTCATGCGCTAAAAATAGGTAATTAATTAGACGTGAATATGAAAATCTGTCTCTGTGTCTATGCACGCTTTGAAATATGTACATAGCAGACTATGATTAGTAGGCCTAAAGGAGTTTTTTCTATTCTCCAATTGGTATATTACATTGTGAGATATACCGAGACTATTTCGGGACTCTGTATACCTGCAAATCCGGACTAATTACATCTGCGCATGCAAACTTTCATTGTGATTTTGTAATCAGTAGTACTAACGTGAATACATTAATATTAATGGTTACTACAGTCACTTATCTTCAAACTGAATGCTGGAAGAAGGAATTGAGTTCTTTTGTGACAACCATCTAACTAACAGATGCTACTAAAACTGTTACAATCTACAATGCATTCAACTATACAGTAGGCACGGGAATGAAATGAGTGAGATCCCGATCCTGTCTTTCGCTTTTTTGCAAAGTCTACTGACAATGTCAGAGCCAAGACAAAGACAAGGATAAGTACATAATGCATGTAATATATTACATAGCCTTTTTTGTTTGTAAAGTAGTCATTTGTTAACATACGGAAATCTCATCTCTAGAAGAATAAGAATATACACATTTTTTCCTCCTCTCACATCTCAATCTTCTAATGAGAGGGAATCTTTATTGTTTATGCATGACAATTCAGTGCTGAAAGATTTATTAATAAATACCGGAGCCTTGCTTGGACCTTATTCAAGTCACACACAGAAGTTCTTATACTATGTAGTAGATTTGTATCTAGTGTGTAGTGTCGGCTGACGGCTTTTTCAAAAGGCGAATAAATTACAGAGAAACAAAAAGGAAAACTACTATAATAGTGACAGTTTTATTATCTATATTTACAGGAGCTAAACGTTCCTGCAGTCTTTGCGGGAATCCCAACCCAGTGGTTCGTTGTGAAATGTGTAATAATCAGATATTCTGTGGTTCATGCAATGACATGTACCACAGGCATCCCAAACGACATAACCACATTAGGAAAGTAAGTAACACTTACACCATGTGTTAATAACATAATTAGTATATCAAGATAATTGTAACTACTCTACCACATGATGATAGCGTGGTGAAAAAGGTTTTACAGTTCTTTACCATAACAGTCCGAATACCCCTTTGATACCTATTCCAAAAGTTCTTGGATAGAATCAATGTTAAAGCGGCGACGATGATACAACTTTGAAAAATTACTTTAGTTTACTAACACCCAAGGAATATGTAACCATGGAAATTCCTTGACTAACACCTTTCTCCAATAGCTTTTACTTATTAATGATTCTTTACGTCCATATTAGCTACTAGAATCTTTGGATAATCGACCGCCGCTGCCTCCGAAGTCCTTTTCACCAGAAATACCTCCTTTTTCAAATATGACCTCAGCAAAGTCTTTTGTAGAATTACCTACACACTCGCCAACACGTCTACCACCCACACAACAGCTTCCAGGAATGATGCCAGTTCCACCACCTAGACGGCATAAGCGCTTCGGCATGCGATCAGCCACCGGCTCCCCCACTATCACAAGAAAAGTCCTGTTTGGAATGGACCCTATGGGCAGTCTAAAGCGCTTTGTGGGTATGGGACAGCGACCGTTACCGCCGCCACCGAAACCCGCGGGGCCTCCGCTACCACCTAAAAACGGTGAGACAAAAAATACCTCTAGGACTAAATGTGGGCTCTTTTAGTGGGCCCAAAGTGATGTGAACAAAAATGCTAATAATGCATGCTTTTGCACTTTGCTCAATCTTATGCAAGTCTTATGGTGTGCGGGTTATACGGTTTTGTGGAAAAGTAGGTAAATACTCGATATTATCTCGAGCAAAATGCGATGTCATAAGTTTCTCCTAATAATCTCGTTGACGTATTCGTGAAAATATTTTACAGATTTAACGAGACCTATGACACCAACTCCTGTGGGAATAAGAGGATCAAATAATACCACGATGGTAGATAGAAGGCATAGTTCCCCAATGCCTCCTTCCGTTTCTCACCGAACCACATCAAGCAATGTAAGAAATATTCCTCTGACAGTTCTCGAGATGCAAAACTCTAGGAATCAGAGCATCAGCGTGGCAAATCTAAGTGATAAACACGTAAGTCACATCTTGTAGCATGGCAGCGTTCACGGAGAATTAATTTTCGAACTTTGTTTTGTTACTTGGTGCATAAAATGCAATTCGAATGGGAATATTCTTTTCCACCCAAGACTTTCCATGTTTTATAAGCTTCCATCGAGTAGATTACAGTGACTGTAAACGAATAATTTTACACCAGCTGCTGTGTTCACTGTATCCGTATCACAATATTATATATAATATGCGCGTTAGTAAATGCGTGCTCGAAAAAGGAAACCATGATATCCGATCGTACTGTTGCTTAGTGCTCGCACAGGTCTCTGTCCAATTCTTCTCCAGAGGTTTATACCGTACAAGATATGTAGGACTAGACCGAGAACAGTACGTGATCAGTCTGGTCATGGTAGTAAGCACTATGTAATACTAACAAAGTAGTATTGCTGGGAAATATTATTAGAGGCTAAAATTTGTTTCATGTAAACGTTAAAGGGTCCTCAAATATCAGGTTAAACAGTTACTAAAGTCATTAGTTCAAATGTAGATAGATAATGTCAATGTTTTAGTTGTAACACAATATCACAAAACAGAAGCCAAACTTCGGTATTATTTACTATGATACTCCTAGTGACTACACAGATAAAGTCCAATACAGAACTTTTAGATAGAAAATAAATTAAATTGTGATTCCTTTCCAAGAAAACGTTTTCGAATAATTAATACTAGATGCAAATAGTACGCTTCAACTGAAACGATATGAAAGCAATCTAAAATGTACAAAAGAAAGTTTTACTTTGGAAAATTAAATTTGCGTTTGTGTTATATACTAATATTTCATTTAGTTAGTGCGATGAGACGGTGTTATATTATACTCCAAGTAAACATTACACCGAAAGAATGCTCTAGTGGCATGCACGGTGATTACGATAAAGCGATTCCACTGAATCACCAGTATTTCGAATCCTAATGTACAAAAGAAAAAGTCTCTTTAAGTATCCCAAGTATTTGTTTCATTTGAAACATTAAACCATCCCAGTGCACACAATTTAATAGATGCTACATAAGAGTCTGAAGGACATAATTTAACATTATATGTCTACAGGAAAGTTTTAAAACATTTTTCTGCTATCATCGTAGAGCAAGTATTCCATTAGAAATCACAGCTTTTATAAAGAAAAATTAATTAACCCATCTTTTATACTTAAAAGAGTGCAATATGCATATTCAAACCTTGGAATGAATTCGTATGCTAGCTTCCTAAAAACGGATTCGTCATTTCAAAAGAATGGTAGGGCATAGGGGCAAATTATCCTTTACAGAGAAGCCTTATAGTCTTGGGTTGCTTACAGAATGTAATGCAAATCTTTAAAACGCGATCATGCTTTTTTGAGAACATTTAGAGCTGCTATCTATTTATGAATGTACCTACCCTTTATATGTATATATACCTATATACATTAGATAGAACGATACGTCTCAGTCATTTTTCATTCAACGGAACTTCAGAGAAAATTGCAAAAGTATCGGCTTTAGTTCTATGTAATACTATTTGAAAACTTTTGAATCAGCTCTCATGCCACTTAATCTTTCATGACAGCTCCAATGTCTTGACAAGTTTTCTGGTTTTGTGGTCTACTATTGCTCTGATAAACGTCTGTAGTATTACATTGACTGGACCATCCGGATATCTCTAAATTGGGGTTTACTGTCTCGAAATATATGTCACTTGTTGAAGTGGGAGTATGTTGACAATAAACTGTTTTTAATGGGGGCAATGTGTGCTATGTCATTGTAGTTATCGTAGTGCCTTGGACGATAAAGTACATTTACAAAGGCTGAATTACAAAAGTAATTCTTTAATATTTCAGCCTTCAAGTCATGATAGTGGATATCGTGATTGGGAAGATGAAGATGATTTCTTTCTGCGACAAAGAGCGAGCAGTGTGTCCACCTCGAACCTTGGCCGTTATCCAGCGTCCTCTTCCAATGCGTCACATTTTGCAACGTTACAGCGTCCAGGTCGAAATCACAATATTCAAAATGCGCCACAACGTCCGCCCCCTCCAGTTCCCCCTCGCCATTTCTCTTCCCAACTTTCTTTCCAATCTAGTCAATCAGTATTCGACCTTGATCGAATGTCAGCGTCTCAAAATTTTGCAGCTCCTTGGAATTATCCTGGCTCTGGTTACCCTTATGAGTTACAGCAAACTCAAGCCCACCAGCAAGCAGCTATGATGGGATACCCTGGTACAATGCGAAAAACTCCTTCAAATTCCAGTATGAGAGGAGAAGATAGGCACGGTCGAGGTCAACCGTTCTTCGGTTGGGGACCCATGGGGATGGGGCAGCCCATGACCCAGAATGAAATGGAAAGGGAAATCATGGCTGCCAGAAGAGGTAGTGAACCTCCCCCGTATGGAAATCAGGAGTCAATGTCCCAACCTGTTACACCCCAGGGAAGCTTTAGAAAAAAGTCGGCCAGACCGAGCAGTTCAGACCGTGTTCAGGGTTTTGAACGGATGAGAAATCAAAATCAACAGTTACTTCAACATCCAAGACCCCCAACACCAAATTTCGGAAGGAACACACACGCGAGTAACACGAGCATTTCTAAAAAGCATTTGGAATCGGAGGAAGACTCATATTTCTCTGCTGACAAGAAAGAACTAGCGGGGGAATCCGATTCCTTTGATGAAAGTAAAGTTGAAAAAACAGTAGAGCCAGAGGGTCCCTGGTCGTGTGAACATTGTACTTTCGTCAATCCGAAAAGTACGAAAGTATGCACAGTTTGTTGTAAAACACCAGTGGACGGATACATAAATGTACTGGCTGGAAAAAATCGCATACGAAGGAGTGGGAGTAGAATAAAAGATTCGAGCAAAGAGGATGCGCCTGTGGTAAAATCGAAATTAAGTTTCTCCAGGACTACCGAGAAACAACATGTTATTAATCTGAGTGTTGAACAAGTCAAGAAACGTCCACCCACTCCTCAAAGGCCACAGAGTTTCCGAAATGAAAGCGATGAGGATGCAAACGACGAAAACGAGAACAAAAACAATCCTTCTCAACATCGTAAACTTCAAGCTGCCCGACAAAAAGGTCAAAAGTCGTTCATCAACAGCAATGAAGATGTGTATGGGAGTGTTCCACTGCAAACATTAACCATCAGTCCCAAAATAGGTCAGTAAACGTTTCCAGCCTATAAGTTGAGAATTCTACAATTAATTATGTTTATCCTGTACTGTGATATAAGTGCCGTTCTGCTTTACTTGTGATTATGACTTAGCGTTCGTTATTGCGAATTACTTGACAAATTCCATTTTAACCGATACATTCAAAGGGGAAAATTGCTGACTAATGTCAAACTCATCGCGTAGGTATTGCATTGCATAAAAGTATTTGAACAGCATTTATAGTTTCACAATTTTTTTGCTATTTATTTCTTTTTGTTCCACTTAGTCAAAAAGGCAAACAAATATCTACGAATATTCCCGTTGCGTTGTTGAACTCTTATGTTATTTTCTTTTATGTTGTCGGTGTTAACACTTTGAAATGGCATTTACTTAAATTTGTAGATATTCGAAAGCCTTCCAAAATTTCAACTGCCGTAGGATCGTCTCCTCCCAAGTTTGAAGACACGGGAGTTGGTGGTTCCCCGCCTCCTGCTCCCTCCCCACCCTTCGAAACCAAATCCAACAAAGTTAAGCCTAGTCAGAGTGAAAGCCGCAACCCCAAGGCCTACAATGAAGAGGGAAATGACGAGACCATTTCCTCTTCCGTAACTGTGGGCATCACTGCAAACAAATCCAACATAATTACTCCATCGAAGCTGAAGGTGCTATCGACCACGTCCACAACCTCAACATCTACGTCAACTTCTAGTCAGGGTATTCAAACGAGTGCTTCTAGCAGTAGTGGAAGCAGTAATGGTAACAGTAGTGCCAGTTACAGTACAAGTAGTTCCGCTTCTCCTTTTCTAGGTCGGAAGGATTTGGACGCTGAGAAGATGAGATCCACCAAGGGCACTTCACCACCTCCACAGAGCATTTCTACACAAGTAATGAACGTCACTTTCTCTTTTAAATACTTTCGACACCGACAACACGTACTTACACGCATAATAGCTGTCTTGAACAATAATATTACCTATCTTCGCTTCCCTTGATAAATAGTAACAATATATCCAGTGAGGCTTTTATTCTCATCATTGGCTAATTTTATTTTGTAAGAGAAAGTTAGGTCGACCGTGATGAGTTGACGGGATGACCTGTAGTATTTAATTATTTATATACATATATACTTAATACCCATGGTTTCAAATATATGTAGATTCAATCAATTCAATTTAGATACGAAATCTCTTGGGAAATCAAAGTTTTCTTCAAAAAGCCTTACTCAATATATTTTTAAGACTTTGTGAGCTTTCCATTCCTGTAATATTGGAAGTGAAAGTATAATGCTTGTTGTAAGACGGTGTGAGGATGCAGCCTTCTTAGAGATAGTATTGAGCTTTGTTCATTTTTCTATGCAACGAGATCCAATGGACAAAATGGGAATGAGTTCAGATATCATATTAATAAGATTTGAAAGAGCTTCAAGGATATCTCATTGTCAAGCCGGCTTTGTAATGTGACGTAAAATATTGTCTGACCTCACTCTTATTTACTTTGATTTACATTGGTTGTCCGGTAAGTGCAAGGTAAAACACTGAGCATTCCTATAACAGTGCACTCGTATTGGTTACCTAATACTAATAGAAAGTCCAACCAAGATACCACCATTTTAACTGAACCATGTTCAGTGAAAATGATGGTATCCTGATTGAATAAAATACCCCATTTAAGCTTGCACCAATATTTTAACCTGGATTTTTACTTCCAAGGGATTTTTATCCAAATATGTAATTTCTTTTAATTTTCATTGTACTGTACATAAATACCGCATTTTGTTTTCATTTTCATGATGTCATTTTTTCTTGTGATTTGGCTTTCAAGTTATTTATCTAGTAGTAGTCGTAATTTTGTTTCAACAAGTATAGGAATTTTCAGCAGATAGACAAAGGACTGAATTTTTACCGATATTCAATTACAAAAGTGATACATTGCATGCATGAAGTGCATATGGGACAGTTATTTTCCAAGTTTGTTTGAGAATAAATAAATTTATTTTCGTAAAATCCCATCAGCTAATTTTAAGACTACAATTACCTTATGATCTGTAATGTTAAAATGGAACAGTTGTAACAGCAGCGCCTTAAAATGAAAAATTGTCTTGTAAGACACACCAGCGATGCTGCGGAACGCCTACTGGGCAAATAATGTAACCTTTGAGATTGAATGAAACATATCTGGATTCTACGAAAAAAACGAATAGTATGTAGAAAGATGGCAGAAGATATGTATTGTAAACATATATAACATGTAGTACTATAAAAGTGACATTTCGAGTACATACAAAAGCAGGCGAAGGTACACATTGCTCATTTACAAGCAAAAACGCGAATAAAAGCGAACACATTATAAAACCCCTCATGAAAGCAAGATAGAGCATGTGGATTATAAAGTTGTGCAGCCATCGGAAGTAATAGACACAAGCTCGACACATGAAAGTTTTAAGCACTCATTCCTCTGCCAAATGTTTTAGAAATTCATGTATTCATTTTAACACCTACAAGCACTACAAAGCATGCCTAAGTGAAAGCTTTCTCACAAATAATAATGCATCTTTGCTTCTTGCGTAGACGTATGAAGAAATACCTGCAACAAAAATGCGACAGAAATCGTCGTCCAAACAATCTATACTGTCACTTCAATCTGAAGATTCTGAGCCTCTTCAAAAGCCAATCGAAATGTCTGAGAAGGCATTACGATACGCTCGCAAAGCTCAACACCAGCATCAATCGAAACTCAAGAGAAGCATGTCAACACATTTGACATCGTCCAACAATGACCCTTGGGTTGATAGCAGTGACTCTCGTCATTTGTACCGCTCGTCCAGTAGACATTCACTGGCCAGTGATACAAGAGTAAGATTATATTATGCTTTATTTTGCGTAAATATCTTAACTTTTATTTTTGCATGAAATTTGGCACGCCTTGCAAACATAAGTACTTGTCTAATGCATTTGCTACCAGACCTCAGAGTTAGGGAAGGTCACATTGTTTTACACAAAGCAGCGACACAGAAAGTATCCATAAAAAAGAAAAGAAAATTTGGTGTTTGATGTTTAGTGGAATTTTTGATAATTTTCTAGAGCTTACCCTTGTCGGGCCCACCATCTAGAGAGCCAAGTCCTCCTTCACGGGGAGGACGCTTTTATGAAGACTTTAGAAAATTTCCCCCTCCCTCCTGGGATAGATTTCCTCCATCCCCTGGAGACTATTTCGCATCCATTGAAGACCTTGTTACAAGAAAGAGACGCGAGTCCATGCGGAGTCAAGAATTTGAGCTGACACGGCTGCTCAAAGTAATTTTCTAAACTTTGAATAGAAAACTTTTCCATTTGATGCTTTTATTGATTCTCATTGTACATATTGTTTTTTAAATGGCATGTGCTAGGATAAACCTGAATACTTTCATCTCTCAACCGTCAATTCAGCTAAACTTTTGTATGACTATTCAATTTGTTTTTAGGAAGCTGAAGAGTTTAGTTACACACCCGAAGATGTACAAGTGGCTCTTCGAATGTGCGGTGAAAGGAATCCTATTAAGTGGCTTCAGGTTCGTTGCATTTCACCATGCTTTTATACACAAAGACAAAAGAATGTAATTACTAACAATGTATATAGTATATGTACATATCCCTTATTATACGTATATATTGCGCAGGAAAATTGGTCGAATATGATCGAGACTGTGCAAACATTGGCTACAAAGTATGGACGAGAGAAAGGTCAAGAAAGCAATGAAGTTGGGACGATTTCATCAGCGGAAGCGAAAGAAGCTCTTCGAGTGCATCGAGGAAATGTTTGGGCTGCAGTCACTGAATGCGTTGAGCAACGAAGAAAGAAGGTCAGAACCTTTATTCAACTTTATTCTTATTCCTTTGATTCTACACTTATTATTATTGTACGTATTCACTCCATTACTCTTTTGTGACAAGAATTATTTTAGTCCGTGTTCGATAAGTTTTCATTAGATAAATATGTAAAAGTTTTTTCATTTCCAAATAATTGTAAGTGAGGAACATTTTATTAAAAAGTTGGTTCAATAATTATTTACTGCTTGTCACAGTTCATGGAACTGCAATCGCGAGGAACTTTTCTCCGAGAAGACGTTCTTACAGCCTTAACAGCTAATCACGGCAACCTTGATGCTGCATACGTAGAGCTGTCAAAGGCCCAATTAAAACCGTTCTTGATGAAAATCTGGGGTCCTCCTAGCGGCTTGGATAATGATGATCCCAATTTGATAAATCTGCCTTCACCATCCGTCAAAAGTTTAGACTTGGAACCTTTTCTGCCTTCTGCCCCCATAATGAGTCTGCTTGAAAAAATGAAACCGTACACGGACTCACAGTCCAATCAACATGAGACAAAGCCTTTTTTCGGCTCTACTTTTTCAGATCAATCAAATGAATTGCCCAGCACCGAATCCCCGGAAGACGAAGAGGTAGAAGTATCAGATTCACAGGAAGATTCATCATCTGAAGAAGAAGAGGACGATCTAGAATCCGACGACGAAGATGAACTCAAAATTGAAATTGAAGAACTAGACGAAGACCTTACAGAAGATCTTGAGCCAGAGCCTAGATTGGAAAGGTTAGTGTGTGACGCTGAAAGAGTCACAATGGAAATCGAAAAAGCTATTCAAGAGCTTAAATGCTCTGCTGGAGAGTCCCTTCTTGCTATCAAATCAGGTCAGAATAATACCATTAATGCAAATGCTACAGCAATTCAAGCAAAACTGGAAACGCTCCTTCCCATCCTCTCAGATACCCCTGTAGAACTTCAAACAACAATGGAGCAGTCGCATCCAGAAAAAAATACTGAAGGTGAAAGTGAAACAAGAAAAATGTCCATGGATTCAGTTCAATTGGTGAAAAGCGATGAAGGTAATTGTATTTATTGTGCAGTATTACCATTACTTACTATTCCTTTCAGTGTGTGTGTAAAGAACATTTTCTTTTTACTTTATAATATTATCAGTGCTTTGAAATTTCATTTTTGTCATTTGTACATATTTTTGCATTTCATCTGTTTCTTAAATGATCCATTTTGTTATCGAAAACACGTGTAGTGCATAAGACGAGGAATTTTCGCTTACATTTACATACATGTGTTTGAGTATTTAACAAGTATATGTATATAGTACAGATATTTGGAACACGCAATTAGGGATTGAAATGAGAAAACTCATAAAGAAGGACTTTGTTGTTTAATGTAATAGATGAAAGTTTCGTGGACGCAATCTCAGATGGAGATGCTATGAAACAAACACGGGAAAACACTGTTAGCCCTGGATCTGACCTGGAGCAAAAAGTAGAAAGTGCCATAATAGATATAGATGCAGAAGTAGACGAGTCTGAGGCTTTAGTTAGTGAATTCATTCAAAACTTTGAGATTGCCCCTCCCAAGCCTCCTAAACCCGTAGAAGAAATTCCTACGAAAATGCCAGAAGACGAAGAAAGCAAACTTGGGGTTAACCAAGAAGCGAGCACTGGAGGAGAAAAGGATTCTATAAACATACGGCGAAAAAGTACAGAAGGAAGCCCCAAACGAGTTCTTAGTTCAAGTGAAATAGAACAAATCCTTAGCAGTCTTGTTACGAGCAACTTTAACAGTATGGGGCAGTTTGCGGCTGACATCAAAGAGAAAATTGCGACCGAGATTCAGACTCAGTTGGCTGCTGCAACTGCAAATGCAACTGCAATTGTTGCACCTAAACAAAGCGAAGAAAATGGTAAAGATTTATCTTACTAAATTACTGGAAGTGAACATTTTCTTTTACAAAATTCCTTCTGTGAGCCAAGGATTTTTTGCTAAAGTACGAGCTTTGCTCAATCGTAAATCTCACTTGAGAACAAATTTAAAATAATGGTTGTATTGGTAAACTATTTCAGCTTCGAATGAGTCGAGTGCAACGACGATACAACTGACTGTGGCAACCAGCGAGAGCGACGAAGATGACATCGACAAAGCTTACGAGCCCATTACACTACCCCAAGCAGTGTATGACAACGTGAACAAAAAAATGGCCAAGTACGAAAGAGTGGCTGCCAAAAAGAAACAAAAAGTCTTGAGACGTAAATCTCCGGAAAATTCGGCCACCAGCAAGACAAGCAGCTCAGGGTCACCCTCTCCTTCAACTTCATTGTCACATCTTGCAGTATCCAAATCCATGGTTAACGAAGAACAGACCATCCAAGTTAATGATGCACAAAATCTAGAATTGGATCAAAACTTTGCAATTAATTCTGCAATAGTAAGCGTGGCTGCGGAAATAGACGAATCTACCGGAGAAAAATTGGAGAATGATGATGCATTAGCCATTACAGAAGAGGAAGGGTTTTCTGTTTACGAGGAAGTGGAAATGGGTAAAAGTGAGTCTCTCACCGGTTCTGAAGAAGAAATAGAAGAAGAACAGGAAGAAAATCCAATAGAAAATGAACAAGAAGGAGAATCAGATATTGAGGCAGAAGATGTTAGTGAGGATGGAGGAGACAGAGCTTTTAATGAAGTTAACGAAATCTACGAGGAGGTGGAAATGAGCCTTGCAAATTTCAAAGCATCCACTGAACCTTTGACAACAGTAGTAGAAACAACAGCCTCGATATCTCCCATCAGTGAAAACAAAGGAAATGTGAGCTGAATGTGCATTATATTTATACCATTGTGTAAACTGCTTGTACTTCTAGTTAGCAGTCATTAGTTCTAATGGCTTTATGCTATGCTTTGATAAAAGCATTATTTGCCAACATTAGTGAAAGGTAAATCGACCAAAAAGGGGAAACACCACATTTAGACATTTACAAGTGAAGAACTTGACATCTGGTACCAACAGGGCTAGTAATCTTCTGTACAAATAAGTAACAAAACTTGTAAATGTAACCATAATACAAATACCCATCGTCGTCGGTACAGAGAAAACTAGGGATTAATTATTGTGTAGGTGGCAGTAAGCAGGTGAAGACGACAAGGATTCTCGGAGAAAGCAATCAGAAAGGTCAATCATGTCCTCCCTCGATTTGATCTTTCAGGAAAAGTACATACTTTGGTAAATCCACACAAGCTTCTTAAGTAGAAATAGAAATGGGATAGCTTCCAAATAAAAGCCAATCTCGCTGTACAGGGCTGCGATATGCTTGTCTATAAATATTGTATTATAATGGACCTTACCACTTACCCACTAAATCGCAATAAAACTAAAATGATTTATTGGCTTAAGTAAAGTCATCTGACGATGAAAAACAAAGTTGGAATCATGGGAGCTTTTCCCTTGGGTTGACAGACAAGTTTTCGGTAATGCTCAGCCGCTAGCGTACAGATACATATAGTCTTATGAAAAGATATTAAATACATATATAGTTATATGTAATATAATACATACACAGTTAGCTCGTCAGTGCAAATGACTTTTGTATGGTATTAATCCTTTAGTCGTAATTTATAGAAGTACTTTACAGACCGAGTGCAGGGATTATATGCACACATACAAATAGATCTCTTTCATAGCCAGATTACTCGACTAGCGTTGAAAAATGTGCAACATTTTTTTGTTAAATTATGCACAATAGGTCGTCTTACTTTTCCTATCATAAGACGAGTGCTGGTGCTGCCAGGTTTTTGTTTACTACTCATTTTCATTGTGGTATCTCATTTCATTTCTCTACTATTCCGGCCAGTGTTCGAAGGTGGTTTTACCACCTGGTAAAAATGGGTGGGAAAAATGCACAGTTGATTTTAGGTGGGAAAAAAGGTAAAAATATTTTACAAAACATTAGTATTCAGGTACACTCATTTAAGTTTATACATCATTTTATTCATTTCACAACAATTAAATATGTACGAAGGTATAAGTATTCTTTTTAAGCTTATAATTTCACAACACTTTAAAATATAAAATTATAAGTAT
>JABASC010000603.1:0-35531 GCA_019776185.1 Plutomurus gul | reverse complement strand
ATCTTCGGTACCCCCCCCCCCCCCCAATTTTGTCTGTGTAGTTTATGGACCATCCCTTACAGTAGAGAGAAGAGTACTCGTCTGAATGTGCAGAAATGTAGTTCAGTATTTAAGGTGCAATTTAATGTAGCAAGCACTAGAGGTGAGACGGGTATTTCATTTCAGCATTCGGGTTTGAACAGCCCGGGTATTTGGACAGAGAAAATGTTTCAGACTTGGACAGGGTGGGTTTTTTTAACTTTCGGGTGTGTGCGGGCTGTCTTTTGGGGTCATTAAATCGGATACCCGAAAGGCCAGAGAATTGCGGAATGAAGTAATGTGGAGTTGCAAAGTACAAAAATTAGGCATTTTTGATTCTTTTTTCAGGCCGGGTAGATCCGACAAATGCCCGAACCAGTCGGGTTTGGACGGTTCGGGCTTTAGTACGATCGGGTTTGGTCGGGTCAGGTATTTGGAAATGAGAATTATTTCGGGCTTGGACCGGGCGGGTTTTGAAATGGTTAAATTGGGCGGGATCGGGCTTGTGAGAACCGCTGAAAAGTCGGGTTTGGACGGGTCGGGTTTTCAAAAGTGCTGCCCCAACTCACCTCTAATAAGCACTCACGGTTGTATGTTGATATTTCATTCTTTGCTGACCTTTGGTCCGTTTCACCATGGAATAATTTTTTTCTGTTGGATAAAGAATATTCCCCGCAACATTTGCCTTTTTACATGCCATGATTTTGTATGGTTTATAAAGTGTAATAGTACAAGGTTAGACTTTACACTTTACTAACCATGGTGAAACGGGCCCCTGCTGTAGATTATAGATGATACATTCGTTCCTACCTTGTTGGCTGCCAGTTTTCATTTGCATTCCAAAGATCTCCAATGGGTTTTTGGTTTTCAAATGCGGTTTAATTAACACTCCAATTGCACAGCTAAAGGAGACTAACTACTGGTCTGTCGTAACAGCACAGTAAATTGCCTAGCCATAACCAATTCTGTTATAATCACAGGACAGCATTTAGTCACTCAGCACGCAACTGGTGTTTTAGTATATTAATTTAGAATGAAATGAAGGTGCGTGACTTCTACACTTTCATTTAGGCGCAATGCCTAACGGAAGCCTTTGAGGTTCACTCACAAAGTACCGTTTATCTGACATCACACAGCCTTAAGCGATTATTCTATTCGCAAACTGCCCATTTTGTGACATCAAAAACGAGAGATTTTTTAAATGACACGTAAGCTCGAAACACAGGCAACTGTAAAGTGATGCGTTGAACACAGTTATAAGGTAAAAATCATTATTTTTAAATTACAATTTGAATGCGAGCGTTAGTAAAAGACCACAGAACCTCAATTGCTTTAATTTAGTGTGTAAGTGGCGGGTAGAGGCCAAAACGTGGGTAATCAGTTGTTCGGTGCGACAACGCAAATGAAAAGGGTGCAAATAAACAAAATACACACGAGATTTTCTATTAAAAGTGCAGAGTTCGTTATTGCGCATTCCCTCTATCATATAACTGTATGCCGATTGTCTGTATCTAATTGTTAACGTGCTTTATCATCTATATTATTATCTGTCAGTTGGCAGTACCAAGTATGATGTGTATTGAATAGAAGTGTTGTATTTACTGTAAGTAAGGAAGGAAGAGTCGATCGTCTCTTTCCGCAAGTACATAGAATATTACTATTACACATATATTGTATCATATTATATTTTATCTCCATAAATGGTCTAGCTGAAGGATTTATATATTTATGGATGATTTTCATTCTTCCGTAATAAATCTGATTGTTTGCTGTTATTGTGGATTTACGAAGCTGAAGCTGCTTTCACCCGTGATTTCATAAATATTGTGCAAAATGCAAATAATAAATGAACATCTGAACTTTCATTTTCCTCTGAATGATCAACAAAACGTGTACTCACTCGTGTCTCGGCTTTATTGTAAATAAGATTAGTTTATTCATAATATTATTGTCGGATAATAAGAATTTGTTGGCACAATGCATACTCAAGTCACAATGGTTCTCAATACAAGCCAGTCGTCAGAATGCAATCCAGGAAGTGAAGCACACAGTGAGTATAGTTGTGTGACAACGGTCCTAGTCAAGTCCCAGCATTCATTCTCTACTCCTCTTTGTAAACTTCAAAGCCCGTCTCGTACTCGAATCCAAAGTTGTTCCATTCTGTTCCAACAAAAAACTTTTAAATCATAATAGCTATGTGCCTGGGAATTTCACTTTTACAAATTTTTATCTTCCCGTCGCGTCAATTGTCCTCAAATCAACAAAAAGCGTCAACAATGGACGTTCGCTGAGCCAAATTACCCACTGGGTGCATAGAAAAGACATCAGATTGTGACATTATACTATTGTGCTGTTTGTCGTGCTACAGATTACAGATAGTACAGATAAATATAAACACTGTGAACTATGAACAATGAGAAGTCGTACGAGAAATCGAGTGAACTCTACTTCCGCCCACTGTCTCCCGAATACGGTCCATTGTATCGCACCAGGTTCCCCCTCCCGTATTCACAAACAAACGTCCACACAATGGGAACACGTGGACAACAAAGAAACCATTTCAACATGTCATTTCACGCGGAATATGCATTTTAGTAGATATCTCAAGATGTATTTACTCCGCGGGTATTTACAGGATTGCAAAATTGCAATGCAGTGTGCTTTACTCGCGTTTACGTTTACAATAATAGACTCATGAAATCATATGTATTATATCCTCAATTTTAATAGGAAAATAAAACGAGATTGAACTGTCTAACTTATCATATCTCAAGGGAGAACGTGCTAACAATGAATGACTACAAAATTAGTCTTCAGTGTGGATGCATAAGACACTTAATAGTTAATTAGCACGTACTTTACTAATTCACAAGGGTGTCACCAAGATTCTGCTCCAGAGAGAAGAAAATTCGGTTTATATATAGTCCCTACGATATATGAATATCGTGAAAGATTTTATGTATTCAAATGCATTATCTACGAGTATATAATTTTACTGTATTCACCAAATTGTTTTTGAGTCTTCTTCTGTGATTTCAACCAGAATTCGTGCACGCTACTATTGCAATTTATACTTCAATACTAAATGTTTTGTATTTTTTTATTTTAATGCAACTGACGCCGTGGTCAATTATTGGTTTGTTTTTTTCGTTTCAACAGTTTTCTTTTTCTCTTACGAAGTTTTCACTTTTGCGTAAACATTTTGGCAATACTATGCTAACAAAACATGTACAATTTCTTTTTGTTTCCACTGTTTCGCAAACTCTGTTTTAAATTGTATGTATGTATGTATCTATTTATGAGTATCTACAGATACCATTTAAGGTTGTTGATCTAGTTTATAAACCGACGCCCTATTACATATTCCTCCTTCCTTCCTCCTGCTTAAATTACCAACAAAATGAGTTATTTTAAATATTATTTATGTATGTATGAACTGATAATCAGGTCACGAAAGTAAACTTATAAATAGTGTATAATTATCAGTTTGAATGCCTATAACAAAGAGAGACGAGAAAAGACTACTATGTTGTCAATGCAAGTGCAAAGAACGTAGACACATACATATATGGACAATCTACAGCATGCAACTCGCTTACTGAATGATTTAGCAAAGTTACGCTGCCGGAAAGTAATCGCACAGTAATGAAAAAGCTGGGGAGCTTTAATATTCAAAAGGAAAAATGAATGTATGTATGGAGAAAATATTATCCAAGCTGAAGTTACAAAAAAAAGTGAAATGCTCATGAGTATAACTCTTTGGATGGATTTCATTTTCTTCTTCTTTCTTCGCTTTCGTAGAACAATGAGTCCGTTAAGTTGGAAGTCAGACGTCAAATTCGTAATTAATTAAGTAATCATGGTGGTGCGAGGACCATGCAGACGTTGTTTTGACAAGTATGAAAAAATAATAGCCGTATGAGTGCTTTGGGTGTTTTGTGCCTTAATGTGTGTGGCTGGTGGGCTGTGTGTGTGTGTGTTTGTATGTACGTACCGTTGTAGTAGTTCTCCTTTCGAAGCATGTTCTGAATTATAGTGCAATCTTCAGCTTGGCGGAGTGAAAGTGTACCTCCCAACGTCTCCGGAAGAATTTCTGGTGGAAGGAGCTTGTGCATAGATGTGAAGTCATTGCCGTGAACGTGGATCTAGGTATGATAATACAATAAATCTTGAGAATGCCCAGGACACCTCCGCAATAGAATTCTATTTCCTATTTTATTTTAGCACCGTTTAGAAGTGGGCGTTGAGGAGAGACCACGAAAGAAGTTGCGGAGTGCGGAGTAAATATTATTTTCTGCTTGATAAATAAATCTGACTGCTGAAGATGCCACACACTCTGCGACTTCAATTGCCACACTGCTCTCTCTCTCTCTCTCTGACTCACTCACTAATACAAATACAATTGGAGCAGCAAAGCGGAGAATATACACAGAGTGTGTACGAGTCCATCACTTACCAATTCATGTACATAGCGTACCGTACCGTACCCGAGGAAGAGAAAATGTATATACATACGTGCTAGAACAGAACGGGAAAGTCCCTACTTACCCTTTTGCGAACTTTCTCCTTGAGAAAAGGTTTTGCGAGAGCGTAGACGAATTGAATCACAAGTGGAGCATTTGTAATGTGAAAGGCTTTGTATCGTGCGGGGAATCCACCCTGAAATGTACAGTCAGTCCAGAATGTGTATCCCAAAATAGATTGCATGCAATTTAATTTGTCGGGGAAAAAGTGACCAAACTCAGCTGCGAAATTAGATCACATGTGACATTTTGCTCGCAGCCACTTCCACTACTGGGTCGTACATCTTTCAAAAATATAGCTCCCCAGCCCAGAACCCCAACGTCCACATATCATTCACTAATAGGCCATAGATCTTTGGAAAAGGAAAATTCAATTTGACATTGATTTAGCTATTAAAGGCACTTTTTGCATTTTACGAGGTTTTTCAAGCACCTTCTTTCTGTGTGGCAGCAGCAGCCATCATGAAATTCTGAGTGGATGCAAGAATGATCAAATACATTCCAGGAAATCAATTCGACAAGATGAACTGTGTTCTATAGACTTGTCTCAATGGTACTTTCTATTTTGGTAGCTTAGTAATTTCGTATTATTAGTACACGTGCTACAAAAGGAACTACTTCGTTAGCTTCAGCTTCTCTTATTCAATTGTAAACTCCTAATACTCAAACGTAATCTCATGTAATCCAATCGGAACTCGTTCTTCTGTTCCACTGTGCACAGATTTTTTTAATGGCAATTCCTCCTACAAAACACTTATTCGTCTGCACTACATTTATTCAATTGAAAATTTGCCTTCAATTCACTTACAAAATTACGCCTACAATTTCAATAGCACCACCACCATCCACTTTCAAAAAATTAGAAATACAAAGAGAACAAAGTCGAGCCGTGGAAAAAGTAATGCAGCACAGAGGTTTTCATAGTAAAATCGTATCTTAGGGCGGGAAATACTCGATTAACTTAAGTATTGATCCGTTTTCGTCAGGATTCTCTGTATTATTAAGAAAATGAGAATGGTCTATAAGGAAATGTAATGCTGACTTTCTTGTTTTGTGGAACGATATACAGCCGATAGTTACACAATGTGTAGACGAATTTTATACCCGTGAAGTTAGAGCTTATTTCAAAGAACGTTTCATGTACATACATCCCAGAAAAGAATACACTTGAAATTGAATTTTCTTGAGTGTGCATAAAATGGCATTTAAAAAATAAATAAGGAATATGGTGGAAATTTGAAAATATCTTTTTACATAGTATCTACTATTGATCAGTGGTGGGGATTGTAGTGTATATTTGTGTGTGTACACTCAAGTGTAGTGGAAGACGTGAGCTGTATGTATTTCAAATTTGATCATAGCAGCAAATCATTTGCTGGGTGATCTAATTTGACGTACACATTCCTGGTTGACATTAAAGAGAGGCGAGACAGTCACCTAGGACACATTTAATGCAGCTTCACAATGTTAGTTATGGAGGTTGAATGGAAGGAGGAGGATGGCGAAGCGGATATGAGAGTTTTTTCTTTTACTTGGAAGATGGGTAGAAGTCGTTTGATTTGTGTGAGAGAGAGTTGAGCAGCTATGCGGCGAGTTTGCTCGTAAGTCATATCTGCATGGTCGAAAATCATGATCATCCCGTTCTTCTGCGTCTCTTCGCACATGGTCATTTCCTCGACGACGAAAAAAGAAGCCTTGAGCATCTGAATCGCATTCACCTCCTTCGGATCCCAATGTCCTGTCATTGCAATCAATACACTATCTCATACACAGACAGCACAACTCAACTAACTAGCTCATCTTTAAGTCCCATTAAAGAGACCATCATGAAATGAATCTTGATTTACGGGTTTGTATATAAAGAATTTTTCGGCCCAAGGAGTCCCGCTGCTTGAGGATCGTGTGGATCCCTTTCTCGAAGATGCCTTTGATTGCCGTGAACGTAAGTGACTGTAAATCTGCATTCCCACGCATCATCTCATAATATACTCTTAACTGTACAAATAAAGTAGATACACAAACTCAACGGAAAACTGTCTTATTATTAAGAATTCTTCGTAGGCTCCAGTTGCCCATACCTTGTCTTCTATGTATAATGTATAAATATCTAGTCAGTCAGGTAGAAGACGAGAAGAGACGACAGTAAGACGACTATCTCCACAGCCATTACTCTTTCGTAACTACGATCATAAGATCTGCGAAAGCACCGAGCTCTCTCTCTCTCCTCTCTTTCTGTGTGTGTGTGTGTCTCTCTCTCTCTTCTTTCGTCTTCTTCCCTCCTCTCTCTCACTCTCGACTCTACACTAAGACTACAGATATTATTATATAGACTACTCACAGATAAAAAGAAGTAGAAGGAGAGAGCGAAGAAGAAAAACACTTACCAGTTTAACAGATTCCTTCAGATTGAATTTTCTCGCTCGGAGAAATCGCAGCAGAAAAATATCATCCAGCGGAGTGTACAGTCCCTCCATTTCTTTTAGTGAACGAACGAACGAACGAACGAAAGAACGAGTATTGATATATAAGATACATAAGTATACGCAATTTCATTTTCTCGTATTCAACATAAATATCAGCAGTAGGGACTATGATTAGAATTAGATTGAGTGAATAAAACGATTTCTGTGAAGAATACCTTTTACAGCACATCTGAACGTCTCCAACATCTCCGGAAGGAAAGGCTCACCTTCTGTAGCAGTGCACGGCATTCTGGTGCTGGTAGCAATGTTTAAGTTTATGTAAAGGCGGACGGGCGAAACCGAGTCTCCTCCACTCCGTACTCTTTCCATGCGTACGTAACAAGCTTTCGGATCACACAGAGCACACAAGCCAATGTTATTTACTTGTTGTTGTCTCTCTATTTGCTTGCGAATCACTAGCTGGAAAACATATTCCACGACGACATTGTCGGCAGCCACCCATTCTTCTTATTATTTATATATTGACATGAACTCTGTGTGTTGAACGGCCCCAATAACGGTATCGTCGCAGCATTGCCGTCTCTCTCTCCCTTTGCCATACTCGAGCACTCAGTCAGCCCTTTAGTCACCTACCTTTTGACAATCAAGCTGTGAGCGGCGTCTCTCCCTCCTAATCAAACGCATAGGAACTTTAGTCTATGTTCAACACACACCTCTGAACCCAACACACACACATACAAATATAAAGAGTAAGGAAACTGCGGAGACATGCATCTATATATACATACAACTATACGTAATAACCAACTAAAATATTACTTGCATGGTACGAATACCGTAGTAGTGCAGTGGGGTGGTGGTAGTCTGTGGGTAGGTAAACACTTACTTACTTACATAGTTATATAGAAGCTAGTTACTTGCACACGTTGGAATGCATGCATGGAAGAATGCACTCCTTCTTCTAACTTCATGAATGAAAGATATAATAATGTGAACTACTAGTTCTATCGGCACAAAGCCTTTATAATTATTCTACCCACATATAGTTGACACTGACTACTGTGTGTCGGCTCCACGTCCATCATTCAATCATTTTCTTTCCATTTTACCTTAGTAAACACACACACACACATACAGAGAGAACCCTAGACTGCCTACATAAGAACGTCCTCAGAATAAGGGAGTGAAAGTCCATTAAGTGTAGACGGACTTGACATCACTTTCATGCCTACTTATGCAAAGTGAGATTACATATGTCAAGGCCTATCTAGACTGCCTACATACGGACGTCCTCAGAATAAGAAAGTGAAAGTCCGTCAGGTGTAGACGTACTCGACATCACTTTCCTGCCTGCTTATGCAAAGTGAGCTTACATATGTCGGGGAAGCATTTTACCCCTCTCAAGAAGGCTGCAGCTTACATACGATACCAGTGTAGACCATAGAGCCACATTATTAGGCAGAATGAGCGCGAAACTTATTACATTATGAATTTTAGTGTGCGCTAGAAATGTTTGTTTACACCACACCGATATCCCCAAGTAAGATATGTAAACAACGATTATCATGGCTACTTACGTAAATATATAAACGCGAGCAGTGTAGACAGTCCTCCGGCAAGAATCTGAGCAAGCGCTTACTCAGTTGACGGTGCTCATATATGTAGGATAATTCCAAGTAGGCAGTCTAGATAGGACTTAACACAAAATTGCACAGGCACTTTACCCTTTGAATTTCAGAAAACACTCTCTAGGTCTTCTGTATGCCCTTTGATTTACAACAGGTTTCCATTCTTATTTTCCTACACGATTCGTTTGCATTTCGGAGAATGCATGGGGATATTGTTCTGAATAAACATGTACATGCATTTAATTCCAAGTATACATACATGGTACATACATAACTAGCTGTAAATACCCAGCTCATAATATTAGTATTCATTTCTGGCCACGTTTCTGTGGTATAGCCTTATAGTAGAGAGAGACAGAGAGAAGGAGGAGAGGCAATCAAAGCTCAGAACTTGAGAGGTGAGTGTCGTTGTTGAGCGTGAACAAGTGCGAGTCGTTGTGCAGTAGTTAGTTTTGGTGAGAGCATATTGTGGAGTCAAGTCTGCTCATTCTGTCTGTCTTTACATTATTCCTGGCTAAAACAGTCTATTGACTGTATGTATCCGGAGATAGAGAGCTGGAGCGAAAGAAGGAGAACGAGATACGAGTACTCTGCTCCTACAATCACTACCAGTACTACCTTTGTGTCGTGTGGAGTGAACCGGAGAGCGAGCGAGAGAACCAGCTTGGATGTTGAGAGAGAGAGAGGCTTGGCGTCTAGAGAACCGACCAGGTTTTCTCTGTTGTAGCAGCAGCAGCAGCAGCAGAAGCAGCAGCGACGAAGACTACTGGTACAACAACTCATTTGAATAAATGTGTTGCGGATGTAGCACACTGAATATTGACTATCACTCTACTTTCACTAGCAGTCTACTGGCATCATAAAATATAATCATATCCGAGCCGTGGCAAAGCATTGCACACTCTGTTCTGTACGCATGGACATAATTATTGACGAACAACGGAACAACTCGAGGTGCCATGTACAGAGAACTTTCCATTACACAGTCACCACAATGAGTATATAGGCAATAGACGATGTGCGGACTCACAGCACCAGCCAGCCACCCACCCAGCTCTCTCTCTCTCTCTCTCTCTCTCTCTCTCTCTCTCCAACTCCAACACAAGAACAAGAAAAGCACTTTGAAGCGTACCATCCAGCCTTTTCCTCCTTCGAGTCCTCTCACAGAGTCTCACACAGGGCATCCTTTCATATAAGTACACTATACAGTTTAATACTGATTGTAGTAGTAGTAGTAACATGCACACACACATTACACATACTGTACATACACACATACTACACGTATTATAGAGGGAGATCTCTGGTGGTAGTAGTGGTGGTACTAGTAGAACTACAATCCGTACACAATCTCCTTGCTCTATCTAACCAACCAACACAAAATGTGTCAAAACGGGCTCCCTTTGTATGCTTGCCCTACATTTGCATATTATAACCCGACTACATTCTACTCTCTCAAGTCAACTCAACTCTCTTCTTCCCTTTTTCCATGTTCTTCTTCTGGGAAGCTGATCGTGCACAGTGCATGTTCTCAGAACTTTAGCACATCACATAAGTCGAGCAGAAACCCACTCTCCATAATATAATGCAGACACAGAGAGAGAGAGAGAGTGTGTGTGTATATATATACATGTACTACTCTACCATTAAACTTCTTCTTTAGTCTATATGGCTAGTATATATGTATAAATGTATAGGAGCAGGGATTGGGAGGTTGTGTACACAGCAGACTGTCTTACTAGTAGCCACTATGTTAAAGAAGGTAGTTGGTGGTAGTAGTAGAGGAGACAGTTATAGGGAATCTTACTGGTATTACTGACAAAGTCTATTACAGAGAGTATTGTCGTCGTAAGCACTATAAACAGTAATAGTACTTCTTTCAACTAAGACAACTTTTACTTTCATAGCGTCTTGTGGTCTCATATTATTTCATGGAGATCCTCCTACCTACTCATACGATCATTTTCTCCACTGTTCTTTTATTTATGTGTATTGTCATTGCCTGTATTTCGAATGCATGCGGAGGAATTCAATGACTTCAATAGCCTACTTCCTGGTTTCTAGTATCCAACTGTATTGTTACAGTCCTACTCTCTCTCTCTCTCTCTCGCTCTCTCTCACTTTCTGTAGCTATGACTCCATGGCTCCATGTGTGTGTGTAGGTCTCTCCTTTGGATACCTTTTATCTATGTATGTATGTATAAATATGGACGGTGGCTGTTTCCATTTGAGAGAGAGTCTCGGACGGCGCTGGCATTCCTTTTCGACTTTCGTAAGAACGTGTACTAGGTCCCAAACTGTGAGGGGCTGGCGGGGAGCATATTGCATTCACAGGGGGAAGTACACGGTGTCTGTACGTCTCTCTATTGAATTACACGATATTTTCTTGTCTTTCGAGAAGTTTACGAGATTAGCCATAACTGGAGCTAAAAGGGATAAGTAGACACAAAGTAGAAATAAAGATAAACATTCGTGGATATCACCTACTAATGACAAGACTTTTGGAATCTTTCATTACGTACGACAAGAAGTCACGGTAAAAGAGCCAAGCGAGCGAGCGAGCGAGCGACCGAGAAAAAGGCTTAGGGAAAGTCAACTCGTTCGTCTCGCAGCAGCTCGCCTTTTACTCGTCCTCGGTGTGTATGTGTGTGTACCTATGTGTTGGCCTAACTTGACAAGATGTATAGAGAGCTGAAATGAAAACATATTGTTACACGAAGCCTGGGCTATTACACACATGCTACTACTGACTAATACTAAAACGGTCAAATAAAATGTTTCCAAAAGGCAGCCAAGATGAAAGATAGATAGGAAGAGAAATAAAAATAAATGGAAGGGAGGCTAAAGGTTAGAGGAGGGAGGGAGAGAGAGAGAGAGAGAGAGTCTAGAAAGGAAAGGAACTCGTAGCAAGAAAGAAAAGGAAGGAAAGAGTAAAGAAACGGAAAGGAAAAGAGTTGAATGAAATGAAGGCAATTGGAATGCAGAAAGGCGAAGGAAGGACAAAAGAAGTCGAAACAAGGAAAAATAGTCGCAGACCATGGGATACATTTCTTTACATGGAAGAGAGGCAGACAAAGTGAGAGGCTAGCAGCCGCGTGTATAGCTGCTCTGCTAGTTTTCCGACGTTGTTGATAGACATGGAGGTACAGTGTGGCCTACGATTGTCGTGTGCTCTCTGCTCCTGCCACCGCCACCATCACTGCTTGTAATAGCCCTCCTCAAAGCACCTAAACACGACAAGGCAATTGACAAATGAGAAATGGCAATAATGGCACAGCAAGTCACACATTTAGAAGGCAAGGCCCGGGTGCACGCCAAAGATGGAACCAGAGATCTGGAAGTTATGATTAGAAATGATTTAGACTCGGGATTATTTCATCGGACAGGAAGAGACAAAGGCAGAAAGCATTAGGACACACGTTTAGAAATGTGCACCATTGGTTGTGGCAATCCATTGTTCCTTTTGCAGTGCTCTCTCTCGCTCTCACGCTCTCCGACTCTCTGACTCTCTCTTGTGTTTCGTTGACGAGGACGACGGTCGGTCGTGTTGATGTGCTGCGGTGTGGCTGTGGCTGGTAAGTAAGTCCGAACCTGAGACGGAAGCAAATGGCCATAATCTCCGTCAATAAGCGCATTTGCTGGCTACCTTGCCCGCCTTTCCATCAAAAAAACCTTGCTTTTCCACCTTCACATCTCTCCGAGTCCTTTATCTCTCATCCCTTCGTTTGCTGCTGTTTGTCTTGCTGTCGTTCTTTTAAGGCTCTGCCTTGCCGTCACCTTCATCCGGCCACCTTCCTTTCTCTCTCGCTCACTCGCTTTCTCCGCTCGCTTTCTCTTTCTCTGTTTTCCTCTCCCCAGCCACAACTGGACTACTGCGAGCTGTGTGAATGTGAAAGGCAGCGGCGCTGCTCCCGTACGTTGCTCAACTAAATAGGTACTTGGGATTGAATTGGAGCTGATGGGAGTCTATCCGCTGTATAATGGCTGTGTAACACCTTCACTCCGTGCTCTCTTCGCTTAAACTTATCCATGTACATACATACACAGTCGGTGTTATTAGGAGACGGTGGACCAGTGGTCGGCCCTGCTGCTCTGCTCATTCAGTCTGATGTGCTGCTTCTGCTCCTTTGCTGGCACTTCCACTCCACTCTGTTCTCATGTCTCTCCCGCTTGACTCGGGTATTGTGTAAGAATCGTGGTGTGCTCCAAAGTGTTTTCCAATTTCAGGAGTTTCGGAGCAGAATTCCACTTGCAATTTGAGTATTGACCTTGCCCTGCCCATTCCATGTCCCTTCCTTCCCAACTCTGGCCGCAAACACGCAACTTCTCTCGCACACAGTCTTCTTCGTAGTAGGTAGTAGGCTTACGTGTACATATAGAGAATAGAGACAGGCAAAGAGAGAGAGAGAGCGAGGGAAGGAGAAAGAGAGAGAGCGAACGGAAAATTTGCCAGTGTTGTAGCCGTAGCGCCTGGAATACAACCTTTCAGCCTTTCACTTCTCGTAGAGCGGCTGCTGCCACGACTTTACGTTGCTTTACATCGCATTACATTTATCTATCTCTCTTTCCCTGGCTCACTCACTCTCTGGCTCGCTTCCCTTCCGTCCTCCTTCTTCAGAGAGCGTGCAAATACTCTCCTGTCCTCTTCTCATGCCATTTTCTCTCTCCGTCTCTCGCACAAACTGCATTTCTTATAATATTGTCACTCTCCGTCTCCACACCGCCAGTCACATTTCCAATCTCCAGCAACTCACATCGCAGCGCAACAACAACACTAATACAAACACACACAGAAAAAGAGACCACAGTTCTCCGAGGATCTTGTACAGTCGTCGTCTCTTGTCTTTTTAAATTTCTTCTTCTCCACTTCCACACAGTCTATCGCTGTCAAACTTGTCGTCACATATAAATATCTATCCTCCCTCTCTACTTTCCACTACATTCCAATATAGTTTTCCACAAGACAAGAACCTACACACACACACAGAGACAGACACACTGAAGACAGTGCTTCCTCCTAAACACCAAAAGTATATAATCTGTCGTGTGGCTACGTAAGTCTTCT
This sequence comes from Plutomurus gul, assembly GCA_019776185.1. Classification (NCBI taxonomy): domain Eukaryota; kingdom Metazoa; phylum Arthropoda; class Collembola; order Entomobryomorpha; family Tomoceridae; genus Plutomurus; species Plutomurus gul. Next base: position 21,874 of record JABASC010000603.1, on the reverse strand, counting down.
TCCTTCGTTACAATTCTCTTACAGTCTCTCTGAGGGAGTCTCCATTACGTTACCTAGCTACGAGCCATCCAGCCAGTCAGCCACAGTCAGTCAGTGCCACGTCCAACCACTTCCCCAACAACGAGACAGCAGACCGTGTGGGCACACAGGTACACTTCTCCTTGAGAGACACCGAGAGAAGAAACTCTTGTTTACCGTTTTATTAGCGGACAAAGGGAGATTCTCGCTCTTAGAACTGCTTTCACTCTCTCGTTCGGTCTCGCTCTGCTCAAAATAATACGGGCTGTGCTGTAGGCTCCGACGAGACAGCTGAACTGCTAAACTAAACTTCTTGCTAACGTGACACAATCACGGAAGAACAAAGGAGCTTCTCTTCACAGTCCAATTCTGTTTATACATATATCTCGGTACACTACATATATAAAGATATATATATATATATCTCAGTACACTAAATATATAAATATATATATATATACATCTAGTATATATCCACTGTACTGTGTGTGACCAACAAATACAGTAGTCAGTGGTAAGAGAAGACTTGGACTAGTTTGAAACTGGAAATCGTGAACATATCAACTCCAACTACTGTTTCAGTGTTGGTAGACAGCAAAAGTACTAATACTCGACAGAGAAGAGCTGCTACGTTGTATTAGTAGTGCAACAGTAAAGGATTGGCGTACTACTTACTACTATTAGCTGCTACTAGCAGTGCAGTTCGTATAATTAAGTGAAAGAGACAAGAGGACGAAGCAGGCGATTCCCCCAGTGGATTCATACGTGGAGTAACTAATTGTAAGTGGAGCATCGCGCGCGAGGAGAGAGAGACCGACGAAGAAGAAGAAGAAGTGAAGAAGAAGGTGAAGTTGGCACACAAGACTAAACACTTTAAAGATAACGGTGAAAGTGAGCCGAACTTATTAGATGCATAATTTCATCGTGAAAGGGGAAGGAGTAGTGTGCAAAGTTGTGCTACAAGGAGCAGTTCTGCTGGTGGTGCGGCGGCGAACGCTGGAGTTTTGCCTTTGAGATGAAGAGTTTGAGTGAGAAATCGGTTGGGATGATCAGGATCAATAAGTGGCGTTTCGTGTCCTTGGTCGCTTATTGGCTTTTCTTTCAGGTCGGATGCGATGGAGAAGGTGAAGGAGAAGGTAACGGTACTTTGTCCTACTCAACTTCGCTCGGCATACACTCACATACTCTCTCTCTCTCACACACACACACACACACACTCACATACACTCACATACACACAAACTCCCATTCCCATATCTCATCGACACATCTTTGTGCATTACTTTTCCCCAATGCTCCTTAGTTGTAGTAGTAGATCTCTTTGACTCTCTCTCTCTCTCTATTCAAAGTCGGCATCGTCCTTTTATCCCTTTCTGCCATCCATTCCAAACGTACACATGTTCGCCACACTCTGTGTCGAATGCCTCGGCTCAATTCTCTTGTAGCACATAATGTCTGCACTTTTATTCCTCTGTATGTATGTACGTACTAACTGCTGTGTGTAGGCTGGATTAACTACCACTTTGTAGTTGCACTGATATTTTCTCACATAAATTCCCGCATTCTCTCTCCTACACGGATTTTGAGGCACGCGAGCCAGACTACTCTCGCTGTGTGCTCAATGACTTCGTTTCGCCCGAGTCCTTCTTCCCATCCATTCAATAAGTGGAGTTTTCATTTAATCAAAATAGACTTTATCGTTTAGAGTCTGCTCGCATGCATACGCAATCGAAGATGTGATTCTCTCACTCCCTCTGAGACACACAACATACCTACCTTTAAAATCTGTAGGCAAATGCGAAAAACTTTGCGGAATCCTGAAATGTTCTTTCTAATAGCTTTCTATGGAGTGTCTCTCTTTCTCTCTTTCTCTGATAAGGAATGTGTTTGTGTGTGAGCATGAGAGTTTATATTCACATATGCTGGGCATTTGTTGTTGTGAGTGAGAAAGGAGAGAGGATTTCGGTGGAAACAAAAGTTTTTTGGCTGTGCCACATAAAGATCTGCTTACTTAATTCCTACAATGTGTGTATATTATTATATATATACAATATGCATGTGTTACCGTCATATGTGGGATTCTCTGTGTCAGATAAAGTAATTTCACCATTCGCCTTCACTTTGCCCTCAGATAATTCCACTTAGGCTCCGCACTGGCATGAATAACGAAACGTTTCACTGATTGCCCTGCCTATTAAAGCCACTTATGACAGTTCAGGGCTGTCTCTGTCTAATCGTGTGCAGAAAACTTTCTTAAAGTATATAAATGAATTAGTGTTATTTCTCCATTCCCCACAATTTGAATTGTAGATGTAATCTACACACAAAGTTCTTGAGAAACATTAATAAATGAATAAGCAGATGGATTATTTATTTATTTATTTAAAGTAAACTTGCACTTGCAGTGAATACACTAATTCAGATAATTTAAGTGACAATTTTGTAATATGTATACATTTATCAATAACAAATGTGAAATACACGACCAAATAGGGCTTCCACATTTTTTAGAAATAAATTAACACGATTCGCAAAGCTCACCTTGCTATGGTGAAACGTGTGCATTTAATTTTTTGAAGGAAATCTGTATAGAAGGTCATAGAAGATGGAAGCATGTGTTTCCAATGGACACTTTTACAGTGATACAAATTAAAAATATCAATTACAGGACTGAATCGGAGACTTTTGTAATAGACATTTAATTTGTGATTTGATTATTTATTGTTTAAACCATTACTATCAACCATAATGGCATCTTTAATACTACTGCAACATTTTGTTTCCTTTGTTTCTATTCGTTTCTGTACAATTTCGTTTCCCTTGTAGTAGTCGTTAAATGTGGTGTCCTTGAGTGTGGAAATTTCTATACAAGGACACATGTCAAAGATCAATTTTTAAATTGAATGCAAAATTTCAGTCACATTATCAGAAATTAATAGGCATTGCGTGTATGTACTGCATGTATCTTGTGCAATTATCCTTCGAACGATTCTCGTGTAGCATACACGCGATTTTAAGCAGGACGATTATTTGGTCCAGTTCAATATTCCCTTATTTCATTCAGAAATAAATTTCCCTGAATGGTAACAACTACCACTTTTCCACTGCAATTTCTCATTAGATGTCAAAAGTGTAGGGAAATTCCTAGTGAGTTGCTCCGTTCTCATGGAGAAAGAAATAGAATAGAGAGCGTGACGGTAACATATTTATAATGTGCAAAGACGTGGAAGACTTTGCAAAGCTGGAATTGTGTGTGCGAGAGAAAAAGAAAGAATGAGCGAGCGAGCGAGTTAACTGGCGTGTTAATAATGAACCTAAGAAGATGTTATGCACTTTTTGTTGGTTACAGCAGTCGTGTCCATTCCCGGGTTGATTCTGGAACATGATGTGGAGCCAGATAACATAATTGAAGGCAGCAGCATCAACTTCCAATGTATTCTTCATACGAACACATCTGCACTCAATAGCCCCGACAATGATCATGGATATGAAATCCTTTGGCTACACAATGTAAACTTGTTAATTACATGCTACATACATAGTAGATGCATGTGTGCAGTGGCAGTAAAATGTATGCAAAGAGAGGACTGAGAAGAAGGATTGAAATTAAGCTGGTTAAATTTAATGGCTTTATGTAGGATGAGGTTCTGGATGAAATGGGACCTGGGACTGGGATGTACTTGTCCAAAAACAAATTAGAGTTATCTATAGAGAATGTAGGGACATGGTCCTCAGGTCAGTATGTGTGCCTCATCAAAACTCACTCTGGGGAAGTTATTTCCAACACCATCGAGGTGAGCGTAAAATGTACGTGCTCTGATCATTCATTCTTTCTGTCTACCACATATTATTTATTGAAAATAACCGCTTGTCCCTTTGGAAAATGTGTACCTACAACAACCCTAGTAAAAATAATCATCATCATATGAAGACGCTATAAAAAAACTACGTTCACAGAAATTGGCCACAGTGGTCCGCCGTCTGGTGGACTACTAAGCGTTCACCTTTTGTCATTTGTTCAGCGGCCGTACACAATGGTTGAGTTTGAAGAGCGAACGCATTTTCCCCCGAGACCCCGAACGAACGTTGTTCATGGACACTCCTTTTAGAGCTGAATACGTGCATAGAGTATTACACTGTGATAGTGTGTGTATTCGTGTGTACAGCTTGTGTGGTGTGTATTATGAAGTTTTGTGTACATACACTAACTTGTTTCTGTCAACTCCATAAGCACTTTCATGCTTTCGTACTTATATGTAAGATGTTGAAGTATTTGTATTGATTCCTTGTGTAGATAAACCACAATGCAAAACTCATGAGAATACTCTTTTCGGAGCGAGTAGAGATGAACAGGTGGAAATTGAGTGTAGAGTGGATGCGAATCCACCTCCACTCGAGAAACACTTCAAATGGGCTTTTTTATCCTCATTGGACTCTTACGAGAGTGAATCATCCGAGGTTGAGTTGACATTTATTTTCTATTTCTTCTTAGTGCCTACTCCAACAAAGAATACTACCTATAGACTATAGATATACTTTTCCAGAGAATACCACGAAACACTTATACAACTTTGTTTGTAGACAGCGGCGATGGAAGATCGCTTTCCCAACTCCGTCACAAATGTTCTGGCGTATACACCGAAAACGGAGTTGGATTACGGCTCCATTCTTTGCTGGTCGACAAATGAAATTGGAGAACAGCTGCATCCATGTGTCTACCGCGTAATATCTGCAGGTAAATACTCAAACTCTGGCCCATAGAACTTATTTACGCCCACGCACGCTCTCCCTAACCAACACTTACAACCTTATATACTTGGCATTGTATCATGTGCATTACATTCTACTCAAATATGGGATACAATTAAAAGCAAAATCTCCCTTACATACGTAAATAATAGATGTTCATACAAACGTGAGTAGAGATTCATTAGAACAAATTGATATTCTAAGAACGCACACATTGCAATTCATACGTAAGTATACCATCGAAAACTGAAAGGGTTCACCTATTTACAGTTGGATAATGATTTTTTTAACCTATATACTGGGTATACCAGGTATTTTTTAGTATTGAGTCAGAGGCAATATATTCTATGTAGTGATGGTTGTAGTCACCCATGCGTACACCAATAATAACGCTGAATGCTACGTACGTGCAACGAGAACTTTAAAAAACACATTTCACATTGAGCAATAGTCTTCCAGTTCGTTGGCTTCAATCTTTATAAATCAACTTTTTTTATCGTCGTCTATATTCACTACATGAAATTTAACTCGTCGTTAATATCTGTACGCTCACAAATTACATCCAACAAAGTGGCTAGGAATTCGTGATATTATTTAATCGATGTGACAAACTGCGACTGAACGATGTAAGAAATCTGGGAGGAAGAGTTCGTACTTTGTAATGGGGGGAACTAGCAACAGCAGCTATGTATAGCTACTTATGAAGTTGTAATGGTGCTGCCACTAATGAAGTTGATTCATTATGGAAAGACAATATTATTGTGTGAGTTATGTGGCGCGTCACTCGATAAGTGCGATGAGCCGTTAATTAGTGGGGCTGTGTGAGAGTGGGCCTAGATGTAAAATGATGAATGTTTAATTAGCAAAACCGGATGCGCCATACAATTGTTCGACGCGAGAGATGAGCGAGAATTCGTGGGAGGGGGAGGAAGTTGAGATCGAGATTGAGTGCACGGAAGGGTTCGACGGCGGACTGGCTCAGATATTCCATCTGGAAGTGGCCGAGGCTCGTGGAGGGAAGCTGCTGTACAATCTGACGTCGCGCGTTCCCTTCTTCCTTCTGCGGAAGCCGTGGACGAAGGAAGGCTTCTGGATGACAATCTACTCTTCGAATAGCAAGGGACGCTCTAGTTACAGCCTCCCGCTTAACCATTATCTTGTACATGACGAGACTACAGGTGACTCATTTTTCATCGTTTGCCGTCCGATTATAGATATTTCACATGCTCACCAAATAATACGTGTGCACCACTAACACCACAGTAGCTACTATGTACTAGTACATAGTAAATGTACACATCGTCCGTCCTCCACGACAAAGTATTCCGAAACTGGGGAAAGTTGTTGAAATTGGACACGGACAGAAGCAGTGAACTGTGTACATGTGTGTGTTAGCATGGCGGAGCGGTCCTTCGAAGAATTCTAAGCAAATAATAATAGGAAAAGTTGATACACTATGCTAACATGACACATTTATATATATCCAACGTTCTGTACATAGTAAATCATCTATGGTATAGTAAAAACTGTGCTTTCTTATTATTAGTTACCTTTGAATTGCTCTCTCATCCTCACGAGGGCGACCAAGACATGATTCGTGAAGGAGACAACGTTGTCTTCAAATGCACCATTAATCCACCCAGAGACGCTGGAAAATACAAATTGGAATTCTTACATGATGTCAGTTTACTTTCGGTTCCATCTCAAACTTCTCTCTCTCTAAAGCTTTCTCTTTATTTATTGAGTGGTGTAGGTCTTAGTGCTGTGTGTTCAGTGGAGTCGGTAGTGTGCACACGGCTGCTTTCTCATCTTCTGCTCTAGATTCCCGTACATTCCCCATTCCCGACTCTACTAGAGTAGTAAGTAGACATCAGACGTAGTAGTAATATAAGCGGGATCAGCAGCATGCATCACTTAGCCGAGCGAGCAGCACTACTCTCTCGATGTGTACAAAGTTAATTATGTATTTGATATGACAGTGGGGAAAAATGAAAGAAGATTTGAGTCTCGGCGTTCGAGTCGCAGACAACTCGCTGTTCTTGAGCAACCTGACGAAATGGTCATCGGGGAAATACCATTGTCTGCTTACATTGGATGACAACGGTAGAGAGAAGCTCTCCGCCGCCGTCGATCTCCGAGTCAAGTGTATGTAAATACAAACAAAGCTAATACAATGTGTTTAAGTCTGTTCTGTGTTTGTGTGTGTGTGTGCACTTACTTACGTACGTACGTACTCAGCAGTATTTAGAGCACAAGGTGATGCTGTAATGCTCTACCACTACTACAAACGAACAATATGCTACAAGGATGCAAATGTAAACTGATGCAAAGTATGCTGTGTTCCTCTGTTGTCTCACTTAAGTCGTCGTGTGGCCTGTGAGCCCTGAGAGTCAAGTGGAACAGTCATCCGTTCGTTGCAGTTTCTGTTTGTTGTTGTTGTAGTACATTGTTTGTAGTGGGATGCATATATAGCATTTGGTGCTGTGTAAACTATGTATTTATGTATACAAGGCACAAGGATTCCTTTGTCGTATTGTGCAGAAGAATATGATGTGAGTGGCTATTTGCATTGTAGTGGGTTCGGGTTTAGTCTCGGGGCTATCTCTTTGCCAGAGACTGGCACAGAGTATGTATGTGATTTGGTATTTGTTTAGAGAGAGGGCGAGAGAGAGAGAGAGAGAGTGCATTTGACTGTATGAATGTATACGTTTGGTTACAGTTAGGCCAACGTGCAAGGATATCACGACACAGAAGCTGGAGTACGCAGCCCTGCCGGGTGAAACGGTGGAGATAGATTGTCAAGTTGACTCGTATCCGGACATCCAGCCGACTTCGAACTACGAGTGGATTCTGGAGAGGAAGAAGCAGGAGCAAATATTATCTAAGGATCAGTTGAGCAGCGAGGGCGCTACGCTGTCCTACACGGTTTTCGATGACACGACCGACTACGGCTCGGTTCTGTGCTGGGCCACGAACGAGATCGGTAGGCAAGAGGAGCCATGCGTTTATCACGTTATTCCCGCGGGTAAAGTAAACATCTCTGTCTCTCCGTGTGTCTGTATGTCTGTGTGTCTTAACCCCGTGCCGTGTCTTCCTTCAAACAAAAGATATTTGCTCACTTTCAGACCAATTTGGGTTTTTGGGGGTATTTTCAGAGAAACCTGCGTGGGCTTGGGATAATTGCACGGTGAACAACATAACGTGGGACTCTTTCGACATTGACTGTCTGGATGGGCTCTTGTACGACCACATCATTGCTCTGCCGTTCGGCAACGTAATTATTAAGGGATTGCCAGAAGTGTACCATGCACAAGTTTTCGACGCTCACAGCTCCGAGTTACTTCTTAATCTCTCCAGTCTCATGCCATTCTTTCAAGTTAGTCCCCACAACATTGGCGGCAATCACTTATTCCAGCCGGGACAAAGCCTCCGAATTGTTGTCTTTTCGTCGAATCGAGTGGGAGACTCTAATCATATTGTTATTGACACGATTCTGACTAGAAGCCACCCGGCGACCGAACAACACGAAACTAGTACGAAACTTTCTCTATTAAGCTTCCAACCTGTGATTTTCTCTATACTATCCATTTTGATTCTGGTCGAGTTCAAACTCACGTCTGTAGATAATAAATAATTTCATACGAGTATTTTTATTGCAGAAGGTGGAGCTGACTTGGAACTAATGACCTTAACAAGTATTTTAGGAATAGGGACTGGAGTAGCCTGTGCACTTTGTCTTCTTACGCTTACCGTCCTTGCGAGCATTCTCTTTGCTCATAAATATCGTAACATTTACAACAAAGCGGATGCTGCAAAAAATCACCCACTTGTTCATCTCTGAACTCACAACCAGAACCCAACACACCATCCACCCTTTCCTGCACTTGAATCAAAGTACGAGTATAACCATAAGGACGCACATACACACACACAAACACACACGAACATAAATGAGAAACACACCACAAAAGCACCAATGTAGCCAGCAATACTCTATCCAAACTACATAAATACATTACATACATACTACTATTAACTATAAAACTAAACCTTAAGTACATGCCTCGGTAATACACACACACACCAGTCCCACAATAATATTACATTTACATACCATGTCCACCGTCGAACGACACAGCAACCACCCGCCTCTCTGCCGTCTACTCGACACACAGAGGTAGCCAACAGGCGAAAAAAAAACACTACTACCAGATATTCCTATAGTCTTCGTATACCTATACATACATACTATAGAGATTGCAAAAACACCGACCGACTATATTATACGTTCCAACGTAGCCTGCAAAAAAAAAATCTTTTAACATTTCCGCTCGTTTACTACTAAGTATAGTTGTATACAATTAAGAGGAACAGGACACAAATAAATGTCACAAGAATATAGCCACTAGTACTTATTACTACTACCCGTGTCACGTCATGTGTCCCCCCACCACCCCACCTTATACAGGCGTTCACATTCTGTAATGTTGCTTTTACGGACATTAGCGAATTCTGTAGTGATTACATTAAAATGGAGAGTGCGAATGAAAGGCATCTCTACTCATACTTAACGTAAGTAGGACTAGTTCAGTAAGTAAGTGAACAACAGCAACAACCTGCTAAGTACTAAGAAAATATACCACCACCACAATATACGTTAATATACGTACTTATATAAACATACCTTTACTACGTATACGTGTTTGGCTATAAACTACTAAATAAGTAGTACTAACTGTATACTGATGTAAGTTATTGAAAAAATGTGCACTCGATTTTCTGTTCTGTCACTGACTTTCCTTTTCCCAGCTAATCTCACAATTAGCAGTACTGATTTTATAAAGTAATTCAATTGGAATGGACTGAACTGGATTTCATTTCAATAAAATACGACCAAAAACTTTTTAAAGCTGAGACACGTTCCTGAGTGCCGTGCACCGTGTGTTGTTGGTTCAGCCAGACTCTCTACTACTTATCGTGCTATCTACTATACTACATACTAGTATATAAACACATACACGGGAAAGCCATTTGCCATATTCCTTTTTATCTTCTAATGGGTCTGTTTTGTTATGTTATGACTGCGTCGCGTCTGCTACCTTTCATGTTATACACATTCTAGAGATTCATATGTTACATTAGGGAAGTAGATCGTGTCTCGTCCTGAGTGTGTATGTGTATACACAGAGTGAATAGCTTGTCGGCCAGACATGCCAATCCGTTATACATTCAATACTTCTCTATATTACTTATGTATATCCGCATATATCAATATATTAATACATATATTATGTAGGCACTAAATACACATTATGTAGGTCGATACTACGTCCACCTCTAATAGAGGATTATTTTTCCTCTGGCAATGTTATTACATCAACATTACAAGAGCACATGGCCCAATGGTCAAAGTAAGAGCAGTCGAAATGGATCAAATTGTGTTTATTGTTGACATTATTACATTAAAGTTCGTTGCAAATTGTTCAAATATTAATAGTGACATGCGGACCAGAATCCCTTAAATTATTCCCCATAATGTGCTTTCTCTTTCTCTCTCTGTGAATTTTTGTGTGCCCCAGAATGACGTTGATAACCCTCATATATCAATTGTACATACAAACTATCTCATTCGTTCATTTATTTCCCCAAAACGCCAGGTATATATATATGCATAGAGGGAGAGTAGTATATAGACACTATATAGTCAATATATATAGTATTGTAAGTTGGTACATTTTTTGGTATACATTATGAAGATTGCCCTTTTACGTGGAAAGAACTGGTTGACCGTCAGCATCAATAGACTTGGCGATACGTCTTGCGACTTTTCTCTCCGCTATTATTCTTGTACGTTCTTACGTTTGGTCGTCGTGGTCGTGAATCTTTCATCTGCGTTTGCGTTTGACACATTTCCCCTTTCGACAGTACTGCACGTTGAACAACAAAAGAAACAAATGGAATTATTCACTGCGAGGCAAATGCTGTGCACGTAACTGTGGATTCATAGACTCAGAAATGATGGATTGTTTTCTCTCTCTCTCTCTCTCTCTCTCTCGGTGTCGCGTCTACGTGAACAGAGTATTTACTATTGGAATTATTTACTACGGCGACTTGCGAGCGAGCGAGTGAGAGATGGGATTTAGTGCGTACCTTATCCTTGTCGCATTTCGTACCCTCCAGTGCAGGATGAGTTGAAATTGCGTGGGTTCCGTTACCACAGTGCAGCATCCAACAGATATCCTACGAATATTAAGTGCTTACACATAAGTATATATTATACTGATCGTGTTCTGTCAACTTATGGAACACAGTCTAGAAATCACCCTCGTGATCGTACATCATAGAAATATGAATACATACTGACATGTAGGCGTATGTATAGATAGATGTACAGTATACTATTAATATTAATAATACGTAGTAGTAAATAGTAGTAATAGTAATGTGGACAACTCACATTAAACGGTGGAGTGTTTCTCTGGAAGTAGGGCCTGAAGGCGAATCCAACAGCCAGCAAGCATTGTTGTCCCGAGTCGTACTTTTCACCGGGCAGCAGCGTTCCGCTGGAAAAGTCAATGCTTTTCTTGCTTCTGCTGACTATTTCGAAGAGACAAGTGGGTTTATTGCCCGCCTTGCGTCCACGGAGCTCACTGGTGCCGTACTGGAGAAAGTCCTTGAGATTATCGCTGGAACAAGAAGACCAATTAGTCTTGCCGGGTCCAGTTGTGGGCGACATGATGAATTTATCCTTGTCGCACTTGCTACTCACGCCCACCCCATCGTGCTCAAGGCCGAGACTGTGTCCGATCTCGTGTGTAATGATGTAAGCAGCACCGAACGACGTCCCTTCGCTAATTGAGCAACTGTAGTAACGATAACACATTGTGCCGGCCCAGGCCAGACCAGCTGTGTTCTTTGCGCCCTCCTCGTGCAGATCCAGCCCCGTCAGTAGCAGAGCGTGATCCCACAGACCACTGTTCGCATTCTTGTCTCCGGCAAAGTCACAAAACGACGATAAATATGCCTTCGCCTTCCCACCGTTGTTATTCAATTTGGCTGGTCGCTTTTTCAATATTTCCAGGTGGACAAGCCGAAATTCAATTTCGGTCTCTAAAGACGGCTGTCTGTACAGCAAATCCATCTGGACAGATAAACACATATATAACTCTCGTTCCGTATCTGCAGTACACACATGCCAATACTTTTTTCTCTACTACATACTACACCTGCATTACACAACGATATATATATATATATATTACTAGTATATCTTATAGATACAAGGGCTGAAATAGAAAACCATCATTCATTTCCTCAAAGCCAGCGGTTGAGAGACAGAGACAGACTGAGAGAGTGGGAGAGAGAGAGAGAGGAAGGTGTCTGCTCACCGTATTGATCATTGTTGTAACGTAGTCCTTGAGTTTGGTGGTGGTGTCGCCTGGATACTTCCTCTTGATTTTGCTGTAGAGCTCCTCGTCGGTGAACACGGCCATTTCGATTATCTTTTTCCCACTGTCATCCACCGTCTGAAGAGCGTCGACGGTGTCAGCCGTGCGAATTCTCTTCCGACTTTCAATCACAGTGCCAATTTCCTCTGTTGCAAAAGCAAGAGCGATGGGTGGCCCATGTCCGCCGTACGCTTGGCTATTGTGTGGAAATAATGGGGACAGCAAAGTTGGCACGAGCTGCTCCGATGATGTGCTCCGTTCCTCGTTCACCTCTTTCTCTCTTTGTCTCTGTCGTTGTTTGGTTTCCGCGGCCGCTAATAAAGCGGCCGCCTCCAACTCTTCCTTCGGCACTCTCAACTCTAATAAACAAAGCCATTTAGTAATAGGACGACGACAAATATTACATCACCATCGATTTTGCAATAAAGTTGTCACTCTACTGGAAACCCATTTAGCATGTAGCATCAGCCACAGAGAGAAATGTGACTGTGTGTGCCCAGTAAATATTTGTGTGAACTCATTCCCACCACCACCACCACCTCCGACAACACCGCCGAAATACAAACGAACAAACAACACACAATATATTAAACTCTCTAATAATACGTCATTACAGAAGCAGATGACATGAGCATGGAATCATTTCGGCTTCCGGCACAGTAAATCCCACTAAAACTAATAGAGAAACTGGCTCGAATGCGGAAATAGCATTTTTATATTCAAATGATGTACTGTGCACTGCGTGAGACACCTAACAATAGTTAGGTGGCTGAGGTCAGCATAGTTCAATTGCTCTCTATCACGAACTTTTTATATACGGGGCATTCCGATTTTTTTTCAAAATTTTGGGTCAATATATGGTTTTATTTTGCGTTGTATTCGCTGTGCGAATGAAATATATTCTAGCTTGGGTATTGGGTTGGTGATGGTTTTAAAAAAAATCATGGAAAAGGAAGCATCTGTCTGTGAAGAGTGAGTATGATGATGGGAGAAGGGAGTCGTAAAAGTTAGCGTTGAAATGAATGCGAGAGCACAGGAAAGAGAGCATAAATGTAATGGGATCATTAGCTCATTTCCGAATGATCCAACAGCTACAGGGTGATATTTAAGGAATTTCGAGATTAATTGGATTGCTTTGTTGGCCGTACCGTCAGAGACAAAGTTGTTGCTCTGCAGAGACTCAGGTGGAAGAATTATGTGTGGAAGAGGGTCCTTTTCCGAATACGAACTGTTGGCTACAGGATGCGGCTCGATCATCCAGTGACCGTCGTCCATCATTATCACCCCTCGCTGCACAGCGTCCATTTATAAAATGTAAATAGAAAATAAACCACCAGTGGCCATATTTTAGACAAATCAAATTTAGAGTACCTAATTATTACTACATTGCTACATTTCCGCGTCTGCAGCAACATCGATTTTATTATATACATTCGCTACCAACCGAACTTCGAATAAACAATCATATAAATATTTATTTGCACAATATCGCCATAAACCACAATTAAATTCGTGAATATCATCAAATATATTGCATATTGTATAGTCACATGTAAATTGTGTAATGGGTCAGACCCAAAATGGTATATTAAATATATGGCACAGGGCCATTAACTAGAAAAGGTTGTCAACTTTGACATTTTGTGGATACTTTACGGAAGTTATAGTTTTGTCGTCGTCCAACTCAATTTCGTGTCAAATACTATATTGCCTACATATTTCCGCGATAAGGTTGAGCATATATTTAGAAGTAGGAATATTTACGAGTACAGATCCGCAAGATACATACAGATTCAAATTTCAATAAATCTCATATAGTACGTAGAAATAGGCACACGAATATGCATAAACTTATCACTATTATTATTTCACCATTCTCCACAAACCATGTTCATTGTGAAATTGCACACATTTTTTGCATATCAAATATGTACACGGATAATATCAGACATTATGATATAACTTGCAGTCGTTTAAAAAGGCACACTGTGTAGTACAGATATTTAATGGTGAATGTTGTATAATAAGTCTATTAGTTCCTTCACTCACGACTGTCTGTCGTTTTTCCATCTGGATTCTATATGATGTGCTGCAAGGCATCACACACTATTTACTACTACTACTCCTATGTAACGATTTAATGACAGCCTAATAAAATTCTGACCCCGTATCAGTGTGTGTGTGTGTGTGATGATGATGATGATGAGGTAGGTAGGACATATTTAATCACAGTATGTTGCCGTTGTCATACGACCAGAGAGCAAACTAGTTGGATGCCACTCTGGACCATTAGTAGGAGATTATAGTAGAAATGTATGCAAATTTTTGCAATAGACTTGTTTGCATGCTCCAAATGTATGGTAGGTATATGCATGTCTATACCATATGTAGACATTTCCCTCATCCCTTAACCCATGTAGTATGTATATGTATGTAATGTGTGTAGATTTGTTAGTATTCTAGTTTGAAATTCATGCAGAGTTCCCAATTTTCTGACAGGATTACTTTGCCACACATAACACCTTATATTAGAATAGTGATACGATCTGACAATGATGAGATTCGCGATGCACGGCATTGTTAAAGCTACATTAGCCCCACCGCATCTTGTCCTGTTTTGTCTCAAGTCATTATTTCCGTTCATTATTCCTGTCCATCCACCCGCAGAGAATATTTGAGTTGTGCTACATCGGTTGTTATACATTCTCCAATTAAGTACAATTTCCCAAAGTCAACAGAACGCAGAGATGATACAGTACATGCATTCCGTAGTGCGCATTATTGTTGTGCTCTCCCCAACTGGATTGCCCTCGCATGTGATTATCTGTAATTGCTGCTGCAGACCAGACAAAACCAGAAGCAGACACCCGACACTCGGATATGCAGGTAGTTGGCGAAATGGCAAAATAATAAAATTCTTTTATATAATTACAGGCTTAAGGCTGTAATAAATGTACAGGAACTTTGTATTTTACTGTTTTAAGTGTGCAACAGGACGACTTTGCTAATATGGAAAACATATTTACGTCAGCATATTACCATTATTATCCTTTTATAATATATTGACGGGTCAAGTGTTTGCGGTCTGCGTGAGACATGAGAGATATACAAGACATTGAAGAAGCAGCAGAAATATCTCATCTCCATTATTCTAACGTATTATATTATTATAGAGCTGCTAATATAGATTTTATGTCTTTTCGGAATTGGACTTCTTCTGTTCGTTGGCCTCTCTGATAAGATCATTGCTTCCTAAAGGTAGACTGATTATCACGTCATCGCTGAACAAATTGCACTCTCTGCCTATTAATTCCAAACCAGACACTAAAACACCATTGTAAACACAGAATATGATGTGTTGTGGGAGATGTTTACAGAGATACGGTGCTCCGAGATATAACATGTTTTTAAAATTGAGATCAAGATTCCACTGGTGTACTCGCACACAAAAAAAGTTGCTCCATAGTCAATAATGCATGCAGTAGTAGTAGTGGACAGATGCTATGTGCACAGACACAGAGACTCGACCACAAGATGACTCGGTTTCTCTATGGGAAACATCTCTCTCTCTCTCTGTGTGTGTGTGTGTCAGCATCACCAATCATGTAGAATTTGGAAAGCAACTTTAGAGTTTAGAGCAAATGAAAAATGATCATACAAATCCTCCGGAGGCTCCACACGAAGATAATGCTGCATTGCCTTGTCTACGATTAGTTCCGAGCTTTTTCCGAGATCGGGAGTTTGAGTAAGACGACGAGACCGTGCCGTGAAAATGACAATCAGACCTTGTGTCTTTAGCGTGTAGTATCGGCTGCTCCGTCTCAATTTCCCCATCGTGCACTACGACTCTGAGAAAAAAAAAATCACAGATCACAATAGCAATTAGCACTAGGAGCTTGTTCTTCTGCATTCTTCAAAAAATAAAAACAAATGAGCATTTTACGTATGTAAATTCTACTTAAGCAAAATAAAGAGAGTACACTCAATCAGTAAAAGCGTTTATTATTGATGTTGAAAGACATGCAGCTATGTATAAAGTTCAGATAAGGAAGGTGTAATCTAAATACCAATTTATTATACAGGACAGGTAAACAAATATTATTAAATACGCGGTCGTACTTGAAGGATGGAGAGAGAAGCGATGAACGTTTAATCAAATGTATCACTAGATTTGGATCGTGTTTTCGTGAGGGAATCCGCACATGTATAGCGCGGCGCTGCGGGTTTGTACTACTCCAGTCTCTGCGATACCTTCCACCTTCCACAAATCGCACTTCCGCTGATTGCCATTTCACTGCACAATAAAAAAAAGTCATTTCTTTTAAACTGTCTCTTAAAATTCACTCTAAAATATTAATTCTTATGTCTAACTGTCATTTAAATTATTTTTACATATTTTACATATGATAATTCAAGTGTTATTGTATAAGAATAAGAATTAGATGATTCTGATGGGAACATTTACATGAATTTTTTGGGAAAAAGTAATTTCGGTCCCATTCCGTGAGAGCTTCATCTGCAAGAGTTGTGGAGGTGGCTACCTCGGTTTCTGCTCCGAGAGATTCCTGTGACAAAGTAGCATACAAGCATGTGTAGTCTGTGTAGGTATTTGTTATATGTTAATCGCTATTTGTTCCCCAGTACAAGTTCTAGTATTTAAAGTGCTGGAACAAAGCGAGACAACAAAATAGTGCAAGTGCTCCTATCAACGTCATAGAATCGTGCAGAGCACTTAAATGGGACGAGTGACGCATGCATGGGTACTCGTGTCAAAGCTGTCGTTCTCATAGAAATCAAAAGAAAGAAGACGCACACAAACACACAGCCTGTGACATTCTCATAGAATAATAGCAATTTAGCCTTGATTCATTACTGAGCTTGCTAATGATGAGCAGCAAACGTGTATATACTTAAGATGAATAAATGCTTCCTACAATAATATGAAGAAATAAAAACAAATGTAGTTTATTAAGAGAGTAGTGTGAGGGAAGACATGACAAGGTAAGTGAGAGTAATAAATCAGCGTCATAATTACAACAATGAGTGCAAGTGTAAATATAGAGATAGAGGAGAAAAAAAAACATGTTTATTATACCTGTGCGAATGCACGGAGGGAGTGACTGTGAAAAAAAGTGACTACAATTACGACAAGAGAGGAAACAACTAATGAAACGGGTTGTCGTAAGAAGAGTAATTGTGGGAAAGATCTCGTGAGCAGTTGCATAATTGTCGCTTTGACTGGAAGTGTGTCCACTGACTTCACCGAACCCTCGCGTCCCGCTCTCTCGCTCTCTGTCAAACAACTCTCTGTTGTCCACAGATCTAATTAAATTGTTTCTGCCGCAAAAGAAGAAAAGTTCCAGCAGTTGATTTGTTTTTCTCACACGGTGCAACATCAACTCGAGAGCAGCGCAGCCAGAAAGTCACACCTTTTCACTTTCAATGATTTCTATGATGCCGCCGCTCACACCAGTTCTCAACACACAGTTCAACACCAGCACCACGTTCTTATCACAGGAGCACAGCTACTAATCCCTATTTCCGCAATGGCACTGGCCATTGTTTTGTGAAAAAAGGAGAAAATCAGAAAATTGAATTCCTAGTAAAATCTCTTTAGTCTCTGACAATTGAACAATAATAATTCAACTTGTAAAGACTCGGTATTTATTTTGAGAAAGATTATTTGGAGTTGCGAGTGTCGATGAGAGTCCTTCACACTGACAAGCTCCAAACGCTGTGAACACAATGAAGTGAACGTTTGACTAGAAATTGCATCGCTCGTCGGCCAAACAGTGATACATACTTGGTTTCATTTAAACCAGGTAAGTGGAGTCAACTAAATGACAGTGTCTATCTTTTGTGGTATTTGTCTATACGGTGACTCTATTGTAGTGACTGGCTTTAAATCTATTCATCTGATAGAGACCATTGCATAATCACTTTTAGAACGAGCTATTGGGCACAATGATAAAATCGTACGCAGTGCAGCGGGGATAGTAGTACACATGGTATAAGCCTTCCTTGCATACTAGAATACATCACATCATGCAATGACTTAAATACGTACAACAGAGACTCACACACACAAACACAGGTGTATATGCTATGTAGTATGGCTGTGTGCAGAAACCACCTTGGCACATCAACTCTCGTAGGAATGTGCGAATGTTTTAGCAGTAACTACACATAACACGGTACGCAGGAGACACTGAATAGTCTCCATCGACCCTTTTCCCCTTACCAACCGTACGTAGTGCTAGAACATAGTAAAAAAAGATTTAGTAGAAATGAAATATCCGCAAATGCCAGTTCAATAGTGAACTTAGTGAAGCGTGAGAGTTGCACACACATACACACACAATAACGCTGGTTGACAAAACATAGTCACGTAGTAGTGTTGTATAGGTAGTAAGTAGTAGAATTTATTCGGACGATGAAAAATGTCAAATGTGACTCTCTTTATGCACGAGTCGCTATAATTATAATAAGAATGCAATATTTATATAGAGAAAAGTACATTGACGTAAACGAGCTACATAATGGAATAGAGGAGCGAGTCTTTTTCGACAGATAGACGCAATTATTATTGCATGAGATATGCATGCACTGCTATTGTCCATTTTGCATTCTGTCCACGGATCTTTGCATTATTTACTGTAATGCTTAGATCTGAATGGATAAACATGAATTTTACTGTCCGATCGTTATTATACATGCATTAAGTGAGTACCATTACTACTATAGTAAAGTATTCTATACAGGTGTCCCAAAGAGAAAAAGTGAGTGATGAAGAATTTACATGCAAAGTTTAAGTGAACGGCGGAAATTAATGGATTTAAATTGGCTCTATTGGTGCACAGGTATATATATACATATAGTAGAGTGTATTATTATTGTACAGGCATCAAATCTGTCTCATGAAGACACTCCTGACGCTAAGAATGAGCAGAGGATTTTATTCAGCTGATGTAATTCCTCTGTGAAAAACAGATTTGAGAGATAGTGAAAGGAAGAATAAGGGACGACGACGACTGACACAATGTACAGAGAGAGAGAGAGACTGGAGAGCGGATATATAAATAACGAATAGAGACAGTCTGAAATGGAATAGTTGTAACGGTTACAGGGTAATTCAATTCTCTTTGACATGAAATGGCGCATCACAGCTTCCAAGTTGACATTTTAAGTGGCTCTGCTCGAATCTCTGATGTCCTCAATCGTCATTTCAGCATTATATGCATTCACAGTCTTCTCAAACATGCACTTTTCCATTTGTATCATCAAACAGCGGCGTACACAGCAGCTCCAGCGTCCCTTTCTAATGGAAAAATCTGGAATTCAAAATATCATCACATTTTGTCCTGTATGTAACTGAACCGCTGAATTCTCTTTTGTAAAGCAATACCAACACTCATAGCAATCATCTGTAATGAAATTTCAACATCCATAGCTCACTGTGTGAACTATGCTCCAGATCAAATTCTCTTTGACTGTTCAGACTACACACTCACTTCTTCACACGCAGACTGTTGTTTCCTTTGAAATTCATTAAATTTACACTTCTATGTACAGAGAACCAAATGAATTGTTATTACAACGACAGAGAAAAGAATTTTGGCACAAAAACACATTATTAAATATTCCAATAAGTCATATAAACTTTAATCGTGTT
The DNA here is from genome assembly GCA_019776185.1 of Plutomurus gul. NCBI lineage: Eukaryota > Metazoa > Arthropoda > Collembola > Entomobryomorpha > Tomoceridae > Plutomurus > Plutomurus gul. The sequence goes on along the minus strand of JABASC010000603.1, from coordinate 1,987 downwards.
TGCAATAATAATAATCTATTTGGTTTAATTAAACAAACTGCTAGCGATGAAAATAATGATGAATTGCCATAATTGTCATTCATCGTCGTAGGAACTGATTACTCGACATTTATTAGTAGAATAGCGCACGCTTCATGATCAAGATTATTTGTGCCACTTTTTTGCTTGTTAGTTTCAGATGAACTCAAGCGTTAAAATAAACCATGATGAATTCAATGGCAACGACAATTTCACTCTTTCATTCATAGGCTGAAACCTCTTTGCCCTCGTCGTCGTCGTACGTGCCTGTTCTCTGCAATGTTGCTGTCGTTGTGCAACATCAGAGTAAGGGAAGGTTACTGACAGTGAAAATTGATGTAGTCACAGTATACCTCCTTTATTTTATTCAGTCCTTCCAACTTTTATTGCACATTCCAACGTGTACTGCAATACCTAATTTTCTGTGTATTTGTACACGATCAAAAATGCACTGCGAATCTAGTCTCTCTGTGTGATGAGGACAGACAATGAACACAACGGGTTATCATGCATCCTTGTAAAATCTATTTAATATCAATAGCTTCTATTATACATAACACATTTGATTAAATGCCAATACACAATGAGTCTACAGGACTAACCCGTACATCCGACAGCAGCCACTTAAATATTTGTATTTCTATTGTAGCTCACACGTTTTAGATACTCCCCACATAAATTCATAGCATGCACGCTTCATTCCAGATTTGGTGGTAAAAGGGACGGCCCCATGCCCATGGAAAATGCTCCAGCCGATTCCACTTTCCAAAGAAAAATACGAAAGATATGAGACCCTCGAAAATTAAACCTAAGAAGAAAGTAAATACATCCCCGTCTGTAATTGTGTTCATAATTATGACTTCCATCACAACGAAAGTGTCTTGATGACTGTACCAGACATGGAAACATTTTTTTCTGTGTTTTTCGGGTGCACCAAACTTTTATTTCGTCGAAAAATTTTTGATAAAATTTTGCATAGGTATATGGACTGTACTAATATAATTGTAGCGTTATTCAAACCCAGCCTTTAAAGTCAGTTCTGATTAAATTAAAGTTATAATAGAAAATACAGTTTTCAATGAAGTGAAAAATGACATTATTGTGTATGGACCCAAAAGTAATAACTAATAAGCAAACGGTATTAAATTCTTTAAAAAATTACTCATTGAAATTGAACATTAAAATAATCCTGAGTTATAGGTACACACCAAACGCTTCCTCTGGTTTTTTTGCCATAAATCATGACCGTGAAAATTTGTCCGTGGGGTACTATTCCTGCCTTTTGATTTCTTTCCCCTCTTCGTCGTATTCTTTTTTAGTCCATACCAGTCCATACTCAGCATTCATTTGATTGGACTTTAGTTGGTCTTCACTCCACTTTTCTGCTAAAATTAATATTTAACAGAATACACTCATTAAATATCACAACATTAAAACTGATGATGAAAACCAGAGAGAATAGTAACCTCATGCGTTTGCGAGTTTCCATCATCATCGACGATCAATGGCCTCATTCGGCCATCCTTTCCACAGCTTTTGTTTATTCGGTTCCTGACTATGACTTGAAAATTAGCAGGCTTTTAATTTTAGAAAGTCAGCCCAAGCCCGTAAATTCTTTTGACATCACCTGCAGGGTCCAAGAGCGGAAATAATATTTGACCTCCAACAAAGCTCACCCTGTCGGTCAGCAAGCTGTTACAAAATTAACAAACAAATTAGTGTGAGTGAGGAGCAAAAACCTTTAATAACCGATATCTGCAACCTAAACGAAAAGTAAAATGGCGTCTACACAGCAAACACAAACAGTATGATGCAATTTTAATATTTTATATTCATACAAAAGTATCAGTAATATTATCCATCAGCATGCACAGCCGTTGTAAACAAAAATGCAGTGCTCAGGTGTCCTGTTATCGGATACAAACAATAGAAAGGTTTTTTGAAAGGTAGGCTGTTTAATAACTTTGGA
>JABASC010000602.1:0-35544 GCA_019776185.1 Plutomurus gul | reverse complement strand
AGATACAAAGGTAGTCCTCATGCAATGTAAGTCTGAAAAAACTCCTTTTTCCTTCTACTACTTACTTAAGTGTGCTCTCAGTGTGTATGATATGAAGGAGAAACTGTTACCAGAGTTGCTGGTGCTACGGTGAAAAGAGGAAAATAAGTAAAGGAAAGGAAGGAAAAGAGTAAAAGTAAAACTGTCTGCAGTGGCTATGAATTGTTTGAAAGTGTTTCTGTATCGCTTGTGGTCTCCTACTAAAGAGAAAGCATAAATTTTCGCTCAGCCCTTGACATGACAACACAATGTATTCTCGGGCACAAAAAAATTTGCTAAGAAGAGCGTAATGGTGATCATTAGTGGCGAGCTCTTTAGTCCAGGTCGTAACTTTGGCTACTGCTCCAGTAGTATTGGTAGTGGTAGTGAAAATGAAACCGGAATAAAATAACAGTGTACTAAGTTGCATTGGCTCCGGCGCCTTCCCTTTCATTGCTGTACTATTTCATGGAATTACGGAAAGCTATTTTATATTTTATTGCGTTTATATTCTTCCGAGAGATTGTGTGTGTGTGTGAGAGAAGTAATGACTATGCTAAATTCTGAAGGTGTGTCTATATTTGTAGTGAGAGGGAGTTCAACTCTCTTGTATTTACTAGTAGTATAAAGCTTTGAATTGAAGGAGAGAGTGCCAGAGAGAGAGAAAGAGGAAACTGATTGTGAGTGAGGCATGCATGTCTTTTATGAGAGACTGTATAGATATTATTACTGCTATTCTGTTCGTGATTTGACGGAAATACATTTGAAAGGTTGGCTTGGCGTTGGCTGTGTGTGCAGCCAGTGGATGGATGCTTTGAACGAACCAAAGTGTATTTGTAGTATATTTATAGTGTGGCGGAGAAAAGAGTGTGGATATAGATAGGTAAAGTTTATACTTTCTACTAGTGAGCTTTAGCTGTGTTCTAGTAGTGTGAGCCACCACCACCCCTATACTGTAGTAGTACATACGTATGCTGTAACCATTTATTGCGAGTGCAACTGCTTGTAGGAGACTATACTTCGTTTCTCGTCCCTGTAGTAGTGTGTAACTTCATTCGCTTCGCTTTCTCTTCAATCCAAGTTGAAATCTTATCTAGATTTCATGCTGTATTATGTCTTTGTAAGTAAAGTACGCGTGTAGTGCGTGCTATACAGCTTGGCACTGCGCGATTGTAGTAGATAGTACATACATATTGTACAACGGTATACACAATAACGATCTTTGACAGATTTGTCAGGTAGTTCCTATGGATGTGCTCGGTGCACTCCCCACGGATTTCTATAGTTGAATTTGGGATAAGAGGGACAAACTTTCAAGTTAGCTTAGTGGAATTGAGTTGACTTTTCTCTTGTGGTCCGAATTGCGAACGTAAAATGGTAGTTTGCTCCCTTCTGGTGCCACGGTATTTTTCGTCGGCTTCTATTAACTGAAAACGTACTACTTGCTGGGGACACAACGATTTACAATAAATTTGTCGGAATTCGCATGGGCTTCGTTCCATGACGCGCTCTCGGTAGTAATGGGACTTTTTCATATTTAATAATATGTATGTATATGTGGTGTCAGCCATATGGATTGGCCGCCGAGAGAGAGAGAAGAAAACGATGGCTACTTGACGTCTTGAAGTCTTATACGAATTTTATGACATCAATGATTTTCGCTGTAAAATAATTGTACACGACAGGCGTTTTTCATCCTTTATGTCCATAGTTGCTTTTAGAGTTGTCATTAAATACTCTTTGAACACATATTTATATATACTGGATACAGTCTTGGTGTACTCTCGTTAAGATTTAACAATGATCCGAGAGCACTGTACTACAATTTATGATTCCACTTTTAGTATCCAGCAGCAAGCAGGGAAAATTTTGTTTTAAATTACCAACGTCCGTCCACTTGAGTTATTTGAAGTGGAGCACAGTAAAATATGTGGGTCGCTATTTTCCGAAGTAGAGTGTAGATTGATTTTGCAGGCATAAAGAAATGTCTGCAGGCACTGCTTCATAAGACAATAAAATTTTGTGAATGTGACTTAATTTTTTTATGTCATGCAATAACGGTAGTATAATGCAATCTGGTGCATACATATATACATATATGCGTATATTCGGTTTTAATGAAACAGAAATTATATAAATACATTTAATGTATATAAATGCTGTTGAAAGATTGGTCATGAATTAATATATATATATTATATGTTTGCAGTGAGCAAATTACGAGAACATTGGCTAGAGACGAATCACGCTGTAGTAAGTCGGAAGACGCAATTGGAGCAATGTTTGTCCGATTCCATTGTAAGAATGTATTATATATATAGCGCCTTTAACAACAACACCTCAATTTTTTAAATGTGAAATTATGCGAAATGAACGCGGACCTACCCCTCTTTCTTTCTATTATTATCGTACTTGTATCCTGTCCTGCGTCCGTTTGCTAATTGTATTGTACGTAATCGTGTCTAGCATTGGGAATCACAGTTGAAAGATGTAGATGCATGGCTGAGTCACATAGAGGCTCGACTCGACCAAATGGGCAACGTGCCTCAAGCCAATGACCTCGTCGACAACCAAGTCAAGGAACAGAAGGTACATTACTTGAATCATTTATCCCTTGTTTGTATTGTACTTTTACGTAAATTTTACATCAAAGACAAAATCCCTTCTACACCGAATCTTCTATCTCCTGTTCCACTGCCTCTCTTCTTCTGTCTTCATCCTCAACCACGTAGAATACATTTATACTACCGGTACACATAAATATACAACCGGGCTTTCCCCTTGTCTTTCTTTTTCTTTTTCTCTTTCTCTTTCAAATTTTAACATTTAAACTTTCCATTATAACCACTGGGCTAAGTTTACGATGTAAGTGCACAGAGCACACATACTTTCCTAATGGAAAAAGTTATGATCGTAACATTAAAAATTACTCGCAAGGAAGATTAGTCCTCGCATGATAAATCTAGTTAGTTATTTCATAACTGGAGCAAATGAACTTTCTCTCTAACTCTCTATGTTGTGTGTGTCACGCAGACGGTTCACGTGGAGCTCCACCAGTATAAAAAACAATTAGAACAATTTCATCAGATCACCCAACATCTCATATCAAACTATCAACAAGATGACACCTCAAGACTTAAACGAGCCGTGGAGCAAATTAATCTACGATACAATTATCTGAATAACAGGTATAACATACCCATTTACTACTATATCAATTAAAATGTATCTTAAAGACTCAGATTCTTCATTATAGTAGCCACTATATGCATGTAGTATGTTCACAGAATGTTACATTATAGGTCTTTCCTTGTGAAATACATATATTCGGATTACATAGTAGGTACATGGGCAGGAAATGAAATTAGAATCATGATGAATATTCATGAAATTTCAGTGTTGTCTCCCGTGGCCGTGCATTACACGCAGCTCAAGCCTCTTTGAGTACCATCGACCGGCAACTAGACACTCAGATCGCCTGGATCAACGATCTTGAGAGGGCGCTTGAAAATGCGGAGAAAGATGCCCATCGACTTGGACCGAATCCTCCTCGGGACTCTAGCGCTCTCCGAAACACTCTCCAGAAGCTCAAGGTAAGCATCAGCTTTCACTACCCATCTCTTTCGCTAGGTTGTTCTGCGTCCGCTGTCGGAAATTTGTGGTGGCAGTTGAGTCAGTCGTCGTGTTGTATGCGAAGACAAACATGTTACAAGTTGCACTTTATGTGTGTCTCTATGTGTGCAGGGAACAATGTGTCTTATTATCATAAAGTTGTTTTTCTGGAGTTACAACTTTCAACATTCCGTTTGTAAATTACAGACAGTTTTGACTTTACGCTCTCAGTTGCAATTCTCTTAATGCAAAAAGTGACAATGAATCAAAGTTTGCAAACTAGGCACATGCATCAATTCAGTTAACGTTTGTTCGTTCGTGTGTGTAATGTCTTCAAGATAACTTAAAGGTTACTACTAGTTAATGTATGTAATGTGTATAGTCTCTCGACGAGAATAATTTACAACTGCTCTGTTATAACAGTTTGACATTTAAATTTATTGTTATGACGGGGCCAGTCAATGTCTACTTGTTTATGTCCGTTTCAATTATGTTCATCTGTAAATTTTATGAGAGTGCTTTTCACTTAGCACTTTTTGTGGATGGTGTGTGGATTGAAAGTTTATAGGATGACCGTTGATATAATTTTAGAAAAAATTCTGTAACCATGTAGTTCTATATGTTTACAAGTATTACACACAGAATTGCTGATGGGATGCGATGGAACGTGATTTGAATGGACACAACTGCGGCTGATTTTTAATTATCAGATTCAATTGTCTTCAGGTGTCTTGTCTTTAGTGTAAACTACGCATTCCTTGCTGGTAGGTGTTATTACGTATTTAGGTGTATTCATACTACATTGAATTTCTACTAACACACTTGTTACACAGTTTACAAATGTATTTGTGTTAATTACCCAGGTCTTGACTTTGTTTACAATTTGACGTTTTAATTGCAACTTTGTATGGTTTTAAATTAGTAATAACTTATTCTTTCATATCACCTTTATCTTTCTGTTGTGCTAAGTAGGACCATATGACGCTAAGGACGTATGTCAGACGATTTCATGGCCAATTGTTCCTAAATTAGTAATAACTTATTCTTTCATATCACCTTTATCTTTCTGTTGTGCTAAGTAGGACCATATGACGCTAAGGACGTATGTCAGACGATTTCACGGCCAATTGTTCCCAATATCTTGGATGTATTTATTTGGTTAAGAGAAAATTAAAATAACGCATATACTATTTATTTGTTGAAAACATTTCTGAGAAAAGTTGATACGTTATGCATATTTTTTTAGTAATCCTGTGGTTTACACAAGGAAACCTTTACATTTTTACTTTCGAAATTCAGTGAAACTTACTTAAATATAGATACCAAGATATACTACGATCTGTTTGAAAAGCAGAAATTTTGTATTTATTAAATTAAATATTATTGATCGCCGTCATTAAATTAAACCTCTTTTCTGTTTGTACTTCTGCAAAATCAGTTAAAAGAAGTACTCTCTCTCACTTGGTATTTTTCTCTTGCTAACAAGGCAACATTTCAAGTACAAACAAAAACATTTGCGCGAACGCTTCCACAATACTCGTTCGATGTGTTCGTGACGAATAGCAATAAAATGAGAAATAAATATTTAAAACTTCATCACCTCGACTTAATATATCAGTTTTCAACGACAGGGCCAAACACGAGCGTCTCTTACACATTAACACATTATTTTAGCACAAAGTAGGTAATTCTCTTTCGGCTATCGCGAATCACATCTTCATCATAAACAGTTAGCTTAATGGCATTTAAAACGCATAGAGACAACTTAATAAGTTTATTTAAAAGTCTTCATTATGCATTTTGTACTAATTCCAACAAGTTTCCTCGTCATTGTTGAACTGCACGAAGCTGCAAACCTTTTTGTTCATACAAGAAATAATGCATATTGTATTCTTATCAGTTCAAGTTACAAATGTGTAGAAAAACCAAATATACATATAAAGAAACAGTATTGTCCTCAAGGAAGGTAGGTTCGGGTTCACGCAGTGCTGCTGATGATGCGTACAGCTTCCTCTCTGTTTCTAATAATCTCGCAAGTTTATCTGTAGTCATCTCTCCACTCATCGTCAGTACCACAAAATATTAAATTACTAACACAGTGGAGCGGTGTGATGCTCATTCTTCTTCTCTAGCTCCTTCCTTGTCTGCTGTGCATTTTAAGGTGCGGTACATTCTACTTCAAGACAAGTCGACAGAAAATTTGAATACTTACTGAGAGGTTTTCTTGTTCTTACATATGTATATCTGCATGTAGGTAGGTATGTATGTACCTTAACTTAACCTTAACTGGATTCAAAGAAATTGCACAAGTAATGTAATTGAATTGAAGCTGGGCAAAACAAGAGGTGGCTGGCTTTATTTTCATGTTATACGCTGCGCCTATAGCTGCTCCTCTTCTCTGCTCTCCTCTGCCCTGTCCAACTAGTAAAAATTTATGACTTTTTTCCCGAGAGGAGAGAACAAGTAAAGGATTGTCATGTGTTTTATGCTCTTGCTCGTTTGTATGAGTGCAAAAATATTTTACTTATCTATATTTCTTTTTGTGAAACGGTGAAACACAAACACGAATGCCGAGTGATGCCGAATCGAGTAAGACGAAAAAAATGTGATGTTCTGTTGTATGTGATAGCAATCTCATTTGTGTGCCGTACGCTCTGAATTTGTAGTGATTGTAGCACGCTGTATGGGTTCTGTTCTTCTAACATGACAGCGCTGAAAAATTTCAATTGCTAAACTTCTTCCGGGTCCATCCTGATGAATGAATGTATTCTTGTACACAGTCCATAGAGTTTTGATGCTACTTTTTACAGCCGTTTTTAAGTTTAACATTTTCTTATCTTTGTAGTGTATGATTCCAACTTGGAATTTCCAAGTAGGTAAATGGAATGTGTTGTTCAAACAAATGTTATGGTTTTAATCGGTTTTATTGCGTTATGTATTTGACAAATTAATTGATTGTTGATATCCATGAAAGGGTGGCAAGCGTAGACTTCTTTTTCCTTTACTTCAAACCATGTCCAGCGGGATTTCCTGATTTCGAAATCAGATTCGGTCATCCTGTAAACATAAGAGTAAAGAAACGTAAAAAATCATCCAGAATATATTGCTTACTGCACTGTAAATATTCTTTGTCTAAATTTTTGAGCCCGTTTAGAGCACCTGTTTAAAAAAGCAACTTACATAATACAATACAATTTTAAGGATGTCTACATATACTAAATCAGTTGCATTAATTATTTATAAAACGGATACAGTTGATCTGAAGGCTATGTTAAGCTGCTCTTTGTGTTAACGGATCATATTGCGTACGGTATAGTCATTTTATGGTGAATTGATATACATATGTAGGTATAAGTTCATTTTTGGTGTTTCCTTCTCCTTCCTCCTTGGACTAGTAAAACTAAATACATAATATGCAAAACTCAGGTGCAGTACCAACTTCCAATCAGCATATCACTCCTACTTCCTGATTTCCTTCGTAGCTCAGACCACAACTCAACTCATCACCTTCCTTCTCGAAGGACCACCTGGTTTCATGGACTGGAAACGAACTCTTACGATCAACCTGAGTAAAATTAAGAACAATTTATTTATACCCAAAGTAATTGGATTTCACAGCAAACAAAAAATCTCATCATTAGTTATTCCAATCTGCAAATCGCGAGAGCTAATCTTTGCTTCTTCACTGTCTCGAGTCTGCTGCAACAATGACTCAAAGACTCTGGGCTCTATAACAATTTCTTCGCAAAAACACAACAATTTATTTTCAAAATTTTACCTTTAGATATTCATTTTTATCATTAAAGAACACTTATACTAGTCTTTAGTATAATATTTCACAACATTAATGGGTCTTACTAGTTAGAAACATATCTCAAAATTAATCCAATCATTTCAATCTGGCAAGAAACCCGGTAAAATATAATGATTTCTAAGACAAACAAAAGACTAACCAAAAGCTATGTATATTATTCAATATAAACTAGGTAGAAATGGATCTAACATAATGGGATTTAGAAAATTTATGTTAAAGTCATTTTCAAAATAATTTTAATATCAGTTCTGGGAAATCCCAAAACCCAATATTCAATTTCTAAATTATTTTGGTCTGTCCTCAAAAGAGGAGAGACTAAATCCCAAATTCAAGTTAAAACGAGTTTGGGGGGAAGAAAACTGATAAACAAAATTGATTTTTAAACGTTTCACCTTCACCTAAGCTTTCTTTCAATCTCACAATCAAATACTATATATAAATAACTCAAATACATAGACTAGAACTTCTTAGACTTGCTAGCGCCATGACTCTTCCCACAATACAATCTTTGCTGTCGCACCCAGCTTGTGTCTGAGGCTCGAACATTGCGTGTACGTAGGTAGAATTTTTACTTTGGTGCAATTCAAAATAAACTTGTAAAGTAAACATTTGAATTTAAATTTTCACCAACAGAATATACTAAATACACCATTGATGTGAATAGAAGTCTCTCATGGGAGACAAGCTTTTGTACAATAAAATTTGGTATTTGTGGAGTAGCTTAAAATTCTAACGTCATGTCATATATGTACCACATGTGAGCCTTCCTTTGCCTTTGCTAGTAAAAGTATCCTCGAATCAAAGTGACAATGAACAGAACAGTAGCACAAACGAAGAGAGTGGAGAGGTTTTAGTCAAATCTCGGTTGAAACACTTCTGACATATCTCTACTTGTCCAGCAGTCGACGCTCTCTCTTCCGCTGCACGTTGCTGTAACACGAATTATAGCTACTATAGTTAAAACGGCAACACTTATTCCTGTAAGCCGCCACGGCATGTTTTCCTATCTGAGGTACAGAAATTTTTTATATGGAAAAGTAGTCTGTTTGTATTTCTTTCCGTAAAATCAGAATAACTAACCCGTGTCGTATCACGTATTATGTATCCACAATGAACCGTACTCGAGTTGTATCTGCTTTATATAGTTCACAGTCGATTCCGATTTATTATGTATAAGTAAGCCACTTATACTGTGAATCTGTTCTCTCAGTTTACGTTGAGCAGCAGAGTTCAACGAGTTCACTGTGAGGTTTACTCTTCTGTTCTTGGACGAAAAACGGGGGAGGAGATAAGTGTCATACACTAAGCTACACTAAACTAAACTACAGTTCCGTTGAGAAGTGAAAGAATGTTAATGGCACTTCACCCAAGTAAAGGAGAGCCAGAAGAAGAAGATTGCACTACTACGGGAACCTATATAAGTAGCCTTGTATCATGTTCTTGTGTGTTGTTGTTGCATGGAATATATCTGCAACTGCAACTTACCTCGTAAAAAAAGTAGAATGATTGTGTTTTTTCTGGTCAGAGAATACATACAACGTCAGTAGTAGCTCCAATTGTACATCCGGAGAGGAAAGCGCTGAATTGAATTGAATCGCTTTGAGTGGAATGAGTGAATATTGTCTTGAGGAAACAAGTGGATTGGATAGAACACAGAATTTGTCCTGTCGTACCACCACTACCATTACTGCACTCGCTATATACAGCAGTTTAGTATTACGCAGTAATACTATGTTGGTAGTAGAGCGCGAGTTCTAGAGCAGGAGAGAGAGAGAGATATGGAATTCGGTGTGTAGCGAGTGTATATTAGCAGTGTAGCGTATTTGTAAAATATCCGTGCTCACTTAACGTAAAAGTAAGCAGGGAGCGCATGGCTTAAGATAAGTTAGCAGAGAAGGAGCACTCTCTCCTCACTTCACAACTACAACGGTACAGAGTCGAGTCATTGAAATCCGGGCAAACTTTCTTGTTTCTCACATCGGTTTCTCTGTTCTCGGTTAGATTTCTAACCTGGAGTAAGTTCTGCCGTGTTCTCTGTGTTCTGTTGTTGTGTAACTAAACGGCTCTCTGGCTCTCTCTTTCCTGCTCTCGCCCTTCAAATTACCTCTTCGTCGGTCCATGTGGTTTGTTCTTCCGTTGGGTTTCCTAGTCTCTCCTACCAGCGAATGTCTATAAAATTTCTTTTTTCTCCCGTCTCTGTGTGTGTGTGTGTGTGTCACTCTTGCGAAAACAATTCGTTCGTCATTCCAACAGTACTTCCCGTGTGTGCTTCTTGGCTTCGTTTGGTTACAGACTAGGCAAGAATAGCAGTAGGTGGAATACAGAACTTTAGATTGATTGTGCTTTGTGTTCTTAACAGGAAGGAAATTTATTTCTCGGGGAGATTCACATTCCCCTATTATTATTGTACTTCTGCTGGTATCCTGTCCTGTCTGTTTGCTAATTGTATTGTACGTAATAGTACATAGCGTCTAGCACTACTATTGCTGCTGTGGGCTTTAATTCTTTGTGTGTGTGTGTGTTTTGGGAAATACACTGAGGAGGAGGACGACGACGAGATTGTGAGTCAAACCTGGACAGGAAAGAGAAAGTAGTGGTAGTACAAGAAGAAAAAGTATGTGGGAGGAAATCACTCCTTTGTTGATAATGATAAGAGTATATCTGCTGCTACTTTGTCTCCGGTGTTTGTTTCCTTCTCGATACTTCGAAGAGAACAGGTGTAACTAATTGCCTCGTTTACGCGATAAAGCGACTCCAGTGATTTCCTGTTGAGATTTGTCGATTGACGTGACGACAACGGATTTTCATTCTTCAATTAGGCTTTGATTGTGCACAAGTGAGAAAATCGTAATACACAGCAACAGCACGACACGTAAAGCATTTTCGTTGGAAAATAAAGCTTGAAATGAGAAAGTTGTACAGATTGGAACAAAATATAAAATATATGTAGACAGTTCTCTCTGAATTCATGTAGAGCTTAGATAAAGGAATTAGAAAGTGGTAGGTGCGACTAATAAAATATTTACAAGCAAACTACGTCAATTTTAATGACTATCTATTGTGAGTACGAAAAAATCGTTGAAAAAGTGTCACGCAACAATTCGTGCTGCTGCTGCTAAAAAGAAAGTGTGGGAAATTATTTGAAGAAATCAGAAGCTATTGATGCATTCGAGCGTGTCAGCCTATTCATTCTCCAAATCAGCCTCCTTAAGAGGGAAAGGACATGAGAGTGAAAGTGAAAGTCGGCGATCTCGTCGAAATTCATATAATTTTGAATCGGACGATTTCTACTCGAATGGGGAATTACTAGATGCGGGGGAAATATTCCGAAGAGATCGAGAGAGATCTCGTTCGTCCACTCGTGGACGTAATGGACATCAATTTCACCATTTCTCATCCTTCCGACTGCCCTCATCGTCGCTTAGTGACTATCAGTTATTTACAGGGAGAAAGCCGCGGCCGCTATCTCTGCCTCCATCTGTCCCTCTCGAATTACGTCCAAGGACTCTCCGCTCTTCAGAGAGCCACGATAATGTTCCCAATGGGAATATTTCCTCAATCAAACTACCCCTGCCCTCAAGTTACACGCAAAAATTTCCAGTTAGCTACTCAACCCCCGGTTTGTCCACTCTGAGCTTCAACACGAATAATTCCAATTTCAAAGGAAATTCTAATTCTAGTTATTCTCTGAAAAGTAACTCAACGTCTGCTAATTGTCCTAATACCGTTGTCAGCTCTGGTTCCTCGTGCGCTCCTCTGAACAATATCAATCTGAATAGTCATTACTCGCTTCCGTTCACAAGTTCGTCCCTAAATGGAATTAGTAGTAGCAATTGTAATACTGCTAATAATAATGCGAGCAAAAAACGGACCAGCTTGTACCAATCACCCAAGTGTCTTAGCTTTTCTTTTCACGGCCAGCCAGTTCATGCGAATTCTACTAATGGGAATTCTAATGGAATTTCCAATAACACAGATGCTGCTAGTACGAATAATTATGCAAATACTAAGAAGTCTCTGAAAAAATTAAATTTGTCCGAGTTCGAGAGTGGTGGATCTACTAAACTCAGTACGAATAGTCTGAATTTTCAGAGAGAGGTTGATGCAAATCCTCGCTTACCTCCGCACAGTATTCTCAAGAATAGCAACAGTGCGTTCTTCTCATCACACTGTGCTACAACTTCCAACAAGTCCAAAAACCAACATCAGACTCATTTGACCACATCGAAAAGCTTTACACATTCCAGTTGCTTTTTCGACTCTAACAATATTAATAATACACTACCTCGTATGGGGAAAAATGGGGGAGTTTATAAGAGTGATGAGCAACTGGCACTTTTTCTCGATATACTAGCCACACAGGAAAGATTTGTTAAGGTGAGTACTACATATTTACCTACTGGATTTTAAATACTTGCGCTAGATGCTTGCAATCAAATTGAAGTATACTAGTATTTTTATCGAATTCGCGCCACGAGCAGACGAAGTCTACAGACATCAACGACTGCAGATTGAGAAATGCAATAAATCTCTTTTATGTGCAAGTTTTTCATGTACCGAAACACGGATAGTGATAGCCGAAAGTAGTGACCGCACACTTGCATTCCGTTGTATATGACTCTCCTCTTATTTAGTGTGTGATACATGCTAGACTAATGTACTTCATGTATTCGTGTCTTTACATGACATAAGCACTTCTTGGTACAGCAGGCAAAATATTTGAATTCGTTTTGCAACTATCATCGCACCACTATTTGTTTATGATGTGAATTCGTTGGAAACTGCATGATCCGGATAGGAATATCTGTTGAGATGCGACTGTTGTAATCTCTAAGTACAGGGTAGACGAAAAGTTTGAATTTCCAATATTAAATACACATTTTCATCTCTTGCATTGTACTCTTGTGATTTTGGAGGAACCCCGTGCTAGCTTTGAGGTGGAAGGTGAAGTGTCTGTGTGTTGTTGTTGTGAGTGATAAGGACGCCTGGAATACCGCAACTTGTCTATCGAGTTAACGTGTCATTGTCACAGTGAATTTGCTAGAGAGACGACCTATAAATGGTCATCTGAGCTTGATTGCACCGAGAGATAGTATAAATGTATAATACCTATGATCTGCTGTTGAAGCTACGTATTGGGTATTCACTTCCTTTTTTGAAATTCTAAACTCCGACTAGTTGTCTACTCTTGTGTCAAGTGTCAAACGTCTTGTGCTGTCAGGTCTGGTAGGGAATAAAGAGAAGAGCAGCAGCTTATATTTTACACGTTCTCTCTCATTCCAACAACAACACAGACACATAAGCATATCAGCAACAATAGCAAAGCTGTTTGTTTACGTTACGTTCTACTAGCAGCACATTCTATAATATAATACAGTGTTTTCCTTGTTATTGTGCAGATTAGATAGATACATTGCACAGTGTCAGTGGAATTCTTGTCGTCGTGTCATACCTTCCCTGGGAATACTAAATGTACATACGACGCGATCGCAAGGAGACACATTTTCTAGCAAGAATGTAATACCTACTAGTAGTTGTTTGTAGTTGTTGTAGCAGTACTTTGCGCAAATACGAAGACACATTAATAGTTAATGTGTTGGTGTGTTACGTACGATACGCTGTAAGGCGACGCGTCACAGAAGCCGAGGCACGACAATATTCAATGGGGACAACACAAGTCGAGTCTAGTCAGCTTAAAAGTCAAAGTCACTGCCATACATATTTCCATAGAGGAGATGATCAGGAAAAATGCTCTGTGGAAGCACAATAGGCCTTTCAAGCTTCCTACAGTATTTGTACGTGTGTATTCTTGGTATTAATAGAAACGTACAGAACTACAAACACCTTGTGCCTACACTCGTGTTAACTTGTAATGGTTTTAACAATATACGAGAGAAAGAACCGTTTCTTTATAAATGTTTGCATTCCTACTTTGTTACTGCTTTCTGTTGCGTACCGTTGTGTGTAGTAAGCAGTTTCCTACAGAATTTGGTCGTCATATTTTTTACTACGATTTAAGAATCTATCTATGTAGGTGATCATAGAAATTTAGACTGCTCTGCGCTATTAATAGAATTTTGTGTGAGCACCTTCTCAATGCTAATTGCGGATGAATTCTTCGTTTTCTTCTCATTCCTATAGGGAAAAGAGGTGATGTCCCAATTTTCCAGTGCATTTCCTTATCAAAGACAGAAAACAGACATGAAGTTCGTGAGCTGAACGCGATTAGGAGAGGAGCTTAGTTTTAGAAATATTTATTCTTCACATTTTTTAGGTTGAGGTTCTTCTTGTCTGTTTTTGGGTTTGAATGCCATTGAGCTCTTTGTCAATCAAGCTGGTTTGTAAATATTGTGCTTTTCTTAAATAAACACATCAAGTTAAATCTGCACGATTGGTGGTTTGGTCAAATCACTCGAATCATAAATATTTTCTTGTTCGACTGAATTTGCCTACTACAAGCTGTCTGTTCACTCAAAATATGAGATAAACATCTTACCCAAAATTGTCGGGGTTGAAAAATTGAAACCTGTAAATACTATCATGCATTTAATACTGTAGATGAATATATGAAATATTAGAGGACGTTTAATTCCGAATTTTTTTGACTGTTCCGAATAATTGTCTAGGCAGTAAGATGTGCAGATCAGAGACGGTTTTATTTAGCATTTATTGATATTTTGAAAGCGTATGTGCATTCTCAATTACCACGGAAGTAGGATGTAGAGTCTTTTAAGCCTCTGGTTCCGACATATCTTGTTTCTTTCTGTTATGTTGATAAAATTTTATGTTTTATCCCTGTGTTGGCTTCTTGCACGGATGTAAATACAGCAGCAGTATGTAGGGATATAAGCACCTTAACTTGAGGTTTGTATTTTGATCCAGCTTTGCATTTAGATTCTCTACGGACTGAAAAGACCCTCGCGAAACAATATGTTCTGTTGCGTCGAGAATAAAGTGTTGCACTATATCGGATTGTTGTTGTGCTACGGAATTGAGTGTGCACGAAGAATTTCATTTGTATGTTTAACATAAGACCATGTAAAGGGGGGATGAAATGGAGAAAGAAGAAATTCACTTTCGGTAGTAGTAGCAGAGCCAGTACAAATAGCTGATTGACCGGCTGTTGTCGGTAGCTTGATAAAGTATAGTACACAAAGGCATGCAAACATCCTATCGATTCTATAAAACATGTAGAGAAGCTTTAGAATACGTGGATTTAAGTCAGTCAACCTACTTCACTAGAGCCAAAGAACCTTTGTGCAGAAGAAAAGAGTACAAATAGAAGCAAATAGAAGGTCAAGCGGAAAATGTTGAAGATTTAGACACCTCGGTATATATCCCTTCTGCTTCTTTTACTTCAACCCACTCGAATTTAATATGGTGGTGCTCTTTCGCATTGTAGCGCATATATAGTGCCATTGCACAACTTATTGAAGTTGTTCATGAGGTCTTGCTAGTATTCCTAAGCATCTGTAGTGGATATCCTTTTAGTACATTGTAGGTATGGAAGGGCAAGGAAGGGAAGAAGTCAAGGCGAGTTGAGTCGATTGACGGATCCAATTGAATCCAATTTCCGCGTATTATTGAAGATTAGGGTAAACCTCCCTGGAGTGGTCTGGTCTCCAGTTTTCACCGAAAAATCGATGCAGCACAGCTGGACTTTTGGCTACAGAGGATTAAGGTGATGTGATGTCCGCTGTGTGGTTGTGGACTTTACTATACTACCACCACTACCATACAAGCCACGATTTGAACCGTACCGTATGTATGCAGCACGACTGAATAGCTTTCAATTGGATATCTTCTGTCCGTCATGTTCCTAGTTTCATTGACATGGCTTTACTTGCTTGACTTTTCTCAGTGGCGGAGTGATACCTATCTACTATTCACTTACAACAGTATCTGCTGCTTTGTATTCGCACACGATTCGGTTATGTGTGTAGCTGAAGATCTTACTTTATGCTAACTTGCACTGTGGCTGTCTAATATTGTAACAACGAAGAGCCACAAATGACATAAGCCTCTTGTCTGCTTACTGTAAAGATTCGCTCAAACGAAAACTGCTATTTGCTCTCTGTTACTTTACACCACTGGTGGATTTTGCATATCCCGCTATGATTAGTTTGCTTAGTGGCTGGAGTCCTAGCAAGTTACTTATAAAACAAAGAATTCTTTCCGACGCGAACGTTAAAATTGGTGATGTAAGGAAAAAATTACGATTGTATGATGTCTGTGTGGTTTATGTGTCTTTTATATTTCTCGTGTCTTTATTGACTTTTTGAACATTTTCAAAGTGGAAAACATAGAGGAAATTAAGTGTAAGTGGTAGTAGTTCCGTTTATGAGAATTGATTTAAGTGGTTTACTAATTTTCTGTTACGTTTTATGACACTTCCACTTAAAATTCTATTTTTACATTAATGTTGTTAGTAGAAAACAGCGAATAGTGTTTTCTATGTAAATTAAGATTTGTCTTAAAGGAGTGTTTAGATTATCTAGTTGTTGTACCGTGGTTTGGATTGGTGAGATTCAAAGTTTTTCTGCTTCCTCCATCCATAAAATCTTTGATGGGATATATTAAATCCTTCTTCACCAGAATAGGCAGTTATGTATTATACAAGCTTTAATATGAAGGACTAATAGCAAGAGTGTATTATAATTCTTTCAAATGTTGTGAACTGAAAACGGTTCTCTCTCTCAAGTACACGTCAGTCAGTACGATCAACAGC
This sequence comes from Plutomurus gul, assembly GCA_019776185.1. Taxonomy (NCBI): domain Eukaryota; kingdom Metazoa; phylum Arthropoda; class Collembola; order Entomobryomorpha; family Tomoceridae; genus Plutomurus; species Plutomurus gul. The sequence goes on along the minus strand of JABASC010000602.1, from coordinate 19,372 downwards.
ACACGCTCAAATGCCATTTAGCATGCTAACGCAACAGTATCGCCCAGAAAGGCAAAAAACGCACTATTGCTTAGGGAAATACACGTACGTGATGTAGCCGTCTGCTCTTATCTAATGATATAGGAGAAGAAGAAATGGTTGAAAATTGGATGAGGATTGGAAAGAGAGGAAGATGATGATGGTGATGATAGATTAAGAGTGACAGGGGGTTAATTAAAGAATGTAAATGCTTAGGGGTTCTCCCCGCCCAGTCTCCCTTCTCCTGTATAATATAGGCCAGGTTTCATCTCTATAATCTAATAACATTAAACTCTCCGGATAGAACGTTTACTCTATAATTTCCTCTTAAGTTATTAAAAAATTACATGCTCTGATGCTACCAGAACCTCTTGAATCTCTTCCTTAAGATTAATTGAAGTGAATTGAGTCGAGTTCTGCGGGCCTGCATAAGAACGAACAAACGAACAGACAGTCTCGCACGGTTTATTTACGTGCTCTTAAAGACACTTGATTTATCATCGCGGGTTTTGATGTTGTGAATGGTGGGGATCTAACAGTACTCGGTACCACCCCTACCTGTGCATCGTACTTTTTATAGATACACAGGAACAAAGTGCCTATAGGATATATGTATGAATTACTGTACTACATAATACATAATGCCAATATTAATACAATCTACTTTTGATTGATGATGATTTGTATTGTATTTTTTAATGTTAAAGTAAAAATAGAAACTGAATAATTGTCAAATAATAATTAGTAATATTTTTTGTTTTTGCAGGTAAGTGACCAGATAATACAAAAAGTTCGTACTACTCATCCTCCCATTTGCAGTCGTATTCCCTTTAATGTCGCCTTCAAGTTACATCTTCTCTTTGGCGCTGCTGCCCACTTGTTGCATCTTATGCACATACACACTAGTTATAAGTTATAACAGCAGCTTATGTGTGTAAAGTATTAGCTCAAACACTAAAGCCGATTGAACTACTGGCAAAGTACAAGGATTGCAGTTTTTCAATTCTTGGATGTAGATGGTAGAAGAGCACAGTCTTCATTTCATCCTTCCATATTTGGAAGTTGACAGAGTCGACTGTGTTTCAATTGTCTTTTAAAGTTTGATGCAAAGTAATAATACGATGAGAAAACAATGGCACACAGTGAAGAAAATTACGTAACACTGAATGCAATGTAATTGCCTTTACAGGTATGTGTCCCTGTACACTAATCTTATTGTCAATGTAATGTAACGTAACGTGAAACTGCGTGTGTGCATATGCGGACAATCGAAAGAGTTTTTACATCATCATACATCAAAATCATAAATCATATGTACATATGTTCCAGCTTCTTGATGTGTACAAGGTAAGTGACGCGACAATGAGGTTGCATGGAGAATTTTGGCTTGCTGAAAAAGGTGAAAGTTCAAATGGCAATGTACATATTTAGCTGTATCATCATCATCTACAATTTCCACTTGCGGATAATGGGTGCATTATATTGTATAAAATTAGTAATTGGTATGCAGACAAAGTGTAATATAAATTGAATACAATGTAATCCATTACCGGAAGCTACATAGAATGCAGTGTTGGGTTTCAGAGACAGGGAGACTATGTATAAATTTATCATGGATGTAGTAGTGCATATATTTTGTCATATATCGTTTACATTATTTCAGATGAATTGACATGACACACTTCCCGATAAGATAAGATTAGAAACACTCTTCGTCGGTTTTGTCACTCACCGTGTGCTCTGTAATATTAGCGATTCATCCGACTCAAAAGCTGTGTCTACTTACACAAGGTTCTCTCTGTCTCGCTCATCTCTTTTCCTTCTGTACTTTTTCGTTCACCACTTTCAGTCCTTACTTGTCCTCACGTTGCCGTAATTCTGTTTGAGCGAGAGAGAAAATGCAAGGGGAACAGCAGAAAATTGATAGTGCGTAGAGCAAGGACTTTCAGACTTGCATTTGTATTTGTACAGGATGATCACCAGCTGTGCGATCTAATAGTGTGGTAACTTAGGAAATGCAAGACGCAGTAAAGTGAATTGAATGGAATGGAGTCGCTTACTGATAAAGCTATCTGTACATGTGATCTTGTAGGTACGTATAGAAAAAAAGTGTGGCGAAGTCGACTATACCATTCGTTTATGTAATGTAAAGTAAAGTGTGTGCCAAGAAGTAGGACACAGTGATAATAACGTTTTACAGCCGAGTCCCTTAAGAGAGATAGAGCTTAAGACAAATTAGCATGACAAGTATTTCTCGCACACCTTAACCTCCACCGTATTTCCTCAACAAGTTCCTCGGTATGTTCCGACTCCAGGAATGTTTGCAGGCAAAGGCTTTAAAGTGGAGATGGAATAACAGAGGCTTCTCTAAAATGCTATATAAAAGAGCCGCACTCAACTTTACGACGATGATACTGGCTCAGTCATACTCCTCCTTACTCCATACATATATACATACACATGCAGTGGAGTTAACTGTGTTGTTGTTAGCGTAAAATGAAATTTAAAATTCCGAAAGGAACTCGAACCTCTAAGCGAATGGGATGAGATGGAATGGAATGAAAAAAAGTAACTCAACTTACTTTCATCAGTTTCTTTTCATTGGGTTTAGTGCAGCATAGGTATACGCACTCTAGTAGAGTCAGGTAGGACGGGACAGCCGCATCCCTCCACAAAAATGCATACACAGATATTTGAAGCAGCATAGCACAGTGGTAGTGCAAACAGTTTATGTGCGAGGTAGTATAAAAGGGAAAGCACAACACCGTTGTCCAACTATTCAGGTATTATTATGAAATCGTTATGTGTACACAGAGAAGACTTGACAGGACGGCTGTAGTACAATTCAATACGTAACATATGTTGCGTAGTCAAATAAACTAGCTGGACTAGACAGCTTTGCATGTATTTATCTGCACTCTGTGTCTGTTGTGTGTCTTTCTAACGGCAGGATAAAAAGGTGATGGAAATAGCCCAGCACTGTGTGCTTCGAGACATTTTTCCTATTCAGATACTACATACATACAATAAGGATACAAATGGGTAGAAGGCAGAGATTTAAGTCCTGCTAGGTCTCCGAGAGAGAAGCAGAGAGACTGGGGACTACTGAGAGACTAAACGTTTTGACGGTAATGGTAGTTAAGCAGGTGTGATTAGATGCAACTTAACAGATCGAAATCGAACATTACAAGTAGATGTACCAGCAGTGAGTGGTAGTAGTGGGGTACTGGTTAAGGTAGTAGAAGAAGTTGTGTAAGTACTGTTGGGTATTGTTAGCTTTTTTAATGTGTCCTAAAGTAAAGTATAGAGGTAAGGTCATTTAGTAGAGAATACTATTCGTTCGAGCATTTCCTAGAGTAAGTGCTTATACTTTCAGTGTTCGCTCTGCAACATATTACAGTATTGACTTGGCTTGTACGACTAAGATGACTGTGTGCCCGAAATGGGATGATGTGAGTACATTTCTCATTCACATTTACATTCACCTTGTTTGCTAAGTGGTTTTGTTTCGTTTATGTGCTTCACACACAGCACTCGTTGTTGCTGTTGGTGAGTTAGGGTCCGTTCCCAAATGAGATCTGATGAAGTGTAGGAAAGGAGCTGAGGCTCTTCATATAAATAATTACTGTGCGCTATGAATTTGGAATAAGGAGGAGAGTGATGGAAGGCCTGTTATATTATAGCACCTATGTAGTAGTACTCTTTGCCAACAACATTACTTAGAGAATGGCTTAACTCCGCAGAGCTTTATTACTCTTTGCCTGACTTTAGACTTGACTCTAGTCTGCTCTCGTCTGCTGCCCTGCTCTTGTATCGTTACGTGATGCAACGTTCACTTAACTTAAGACTTGCTGTCTCATATCCTAAAGTCACTGATGACGAGCTCCAAGAACCTATAGTTACAGGCATACACGTAAAGTCTAGCCTAAGTCTAAATAAGCATTTTTGACGGTGACATGCCGTTGAAATGAGTGATTACCTCTGATCTGCGTATTATACATGCATATGCATGTAGGCAGATACAATTTGCATAGGATTCATCGTGACATGCTAAGTTCTTATTCATACGGTTGGGACATGAAGGATTTTCCCTATTCAAGATGTGTGTGTGTAGTGTGTATGTGCAAGAGAGAATGAATAGTAGTAGGTATCTTGTATTAGCCTTCACATCGTCTACTAAGACCCAAGCGGAGAGTTTTTGGTTGGCAAATATAATAACCGTCACAAGGACCATTGGATCTTAGATTGTGTTCTGTACATTGCTGAGCTGATGAGGGAAGTTGTTAGTTTATTTATGCTAATACTCTTCTCTCAAGTCAATATTCATACATGCGGGATTAATTTTTATTCATCTAGTAAAGTCTGTGGGTCCACCTTGTAGTACAGTGTGTTTAAGGATGGACGAAATTGTTTTCTTTGTGGATTAACTGCGACACTAACAATGGGGGAATTGGCACGGGAGTACTTACACACGAACATTAAATTCTCAGTAGGAAGGATTAGTACGGTAAAATAAAGTCAAAGTATGGGGAAACTGTGAATATGTAAATACCTGTGTTGGTGCTATGAAATAATTGTTTTTGTGTAGTAGTGACTATAGATGGTAAAAAGTGAGGGGATTATGTCTGTGCACACAATGTGAGTGCTGTTAGTTCATATTTCGTAAGCGTGCAAAGCATTTTGATTTGATTTGGCACGGAAGAGTCGAGGGTGTTCAGAACACATACATACAGTATAGGGATGTGTAATATTTTGTTCATTTTGCATGCAAGGTCGTTTAGCCTGTCAGGTTGCAGTTTGTATACCGAATGCGACTTGGCTTTGAGGCTATCAAAGGTATTACATACAGTAACGTAGAATACATGATAAATTAGCATGGAAGTGTGTACATCCAAAATAATTAATTTTTTTCAATGACATGACACGAAGTTGAAATTCCTAGGTAAACACATTTGATGGATGATGGAAGTGTAATATATTGTGATGTAATTTTTCTTCTTTTCGTCAAGATTATTAGGTGCCAGAAGATTAGTGTTTAATTTGCACTGGATGTAAAGCGCGTACGCACATAGCGAGCGAATGATGAGAGTGTGTAAAGTGTGTGAATTCAGATAAATGAGTTTTATATTACTCTCGCTATATCACACACACTTCACTCAAGAGTGTTAAGCTCATTAGAGTGAAAGATATCAGTGTGTAAGTATGTACATAAGCTTTCGGTTAATTAAGTTAAGAATCTTGCTGATGGATCTGACGAGTGTCTGTCCTGTGCGTCTGTCTGTGTTCGTACGAATTAACGTCTGTGCAGAGACCAGACTGTATCTGTAGAAAACTGTGTGCACGCAACTGTTATCATACGACCGTAAATATTTTCAGTAGAAGTTTTTATTTTCGTATTTATTCAGAGCTAGGCTGCAAGCAGATGCATATCGAACTAAATACCGTACACACAAATACTGGTAAGCTTTGGTGGTGTAATGATGGGAAAGAGGAAAAAAAATCATGGTGAGCAGTCAATCTGAGGGATTACGATGATCTCGAGTTGGGAAGTCAAGATGCATCCGGATTAGCATAGCTTCTAGTGTATAGCAGAGAGATCGAAAGGAATGTGCGTACAGCAACAAATAATTTCTGTGTAGAGCAGACAGTAAGTAGACTGACTCACAGAAAAAGTAGTAGGCCCCTATAGAATTTGAATATACTTTTAGCTAGTAGTTCATTTTGTACGGGTGGTTGGGCAAATTATCCATCCATGAGGTCACTTTGGTGCAGACACTGCCTGTTCTGAAGTTGTGAATGTGATTTGGTTGAGATGAGGTGAAGCTATAAGTGAGATGAGTGGATGTAGTAGAGCCACAGCGTGGAAGTACAGACGAGATAAATCAATGAAGAAACCAAGTCAAGTGATGTGAAGTTACATAGTGCTGTGTAGGTAGTAGTAGTGTGTGTAGAGTACAGGAATATCTACTCCTCCAGTCCAGTTCACCAGTTCAACATTGGTGAAAAATAATATAAGGGAAGACAAGGCGAGGGGGTGTTTGTTGTTGTTGTTCGCTTCTGGCTTGTTAAAGTTTAAAAGGTATGCCATACAGAGAGATATCTAGACTAAGAATAATATTATAAGTCGTGTGCACCGTGTGCTCAAGCACTGCATTATACAGATGAGTAAACTTCTGTTATGTTGGTTTGTTTGGCTGGCAGCAGTGGTCGTGCTGTAAGTAACTGTGGTAATCCTTCCCGTGTTAGGTACTGGCTGTATGTTCTTTGTAGCTTACAGATACATTACATTATGTGTACGTTAAATGAGAAAAGATAGGAAAGTATGCAGAGTGAGTGTTCCTAAATGAGAATACAAAAGGGGGTGACTTTGAACTACACACAATACACTAAACAACAGAGAGACGTAAAAGTACATACAGGACAAAACACTACCACATATACATTAGTATACATTACCTAAATACGTGCATACACTTATACTTCAGTAGAGTGAGCGGAAAAGTCGAACTGTTGGCCTGACCATTTGCTGTGGCTCTGTTGTGAGAACTACTACCAGAAGAAGTATACAGATATGTACTTGCACTTGTGTGTGTGTGTATATATGATGATGAGATGAGATTGAATCTGCTATTCTCTGTAGTAGTAGTAGTATGTTGTGCTTTCCTTTCGTTCAGCTCTCACATCAGTTAACTCCAGTCGGTGCAGTCAGTCAGTCGGAATCTGTTGCTTTCGTAGTGAGGAGGTGAGCATTTCAGTCGGCAAGTCAAGGAAAGACACAGGAAGGACAGAGAGGATAAGACAAAATTGTAAGGAAAAGTAGTTGAGGAATTGCAACTAGACATTCTTTATGGTTTCTTCCTGTCTGTTGTGACTTGGCTAATTGCATTCAAGCAGTGTGAAGTGATGATGAGGAATTTTGCGTTCACTACTAATCACGCACTATTTTAAAACATTGTAAGTACAGCAGCGGCGACCACGATCTATATCAATTTGGAATTGGAAGAAGATATATTAGTAACGTTCGTATGACTTTCCGAAACAAGTATTCTCTCTGCTGCCATCGTTGAGCGAGTGTGAATTGCTGCAGTGTGTATAGAAGTTTCGCAACGAGTGCATATTTGTGTGGGTGGCTTTGTTGTAGCTGGCTCTTGATCGTACCGCATACTTTTATATGCTGCTCTGGATCTGCTCATGGTGTGTTTGCGTTTGACTGTGTGAGACTCTCTGTATTGTACTCCACAACAGCAAAGCGAAGCTGTGGCTCCTGAATTTATTAGCAAACAGAATTTGTGAGTTTTCATATTTGGAATTGTTTAGTTGGTCGTTGATAATTTGTGTCTCTTGCACTGCCTTAGGAATTTGTCTCCCACTACAAGGTAACGTGATTATTTTGATTCTACGAGTGGGTAGTGTGTACTACTAGATGATGCACGTCGGTAGCGACGTGTCTACAATTCATATGTATTTACATGATAAGCGCCGAGTTGTTGTAATATTTTCTCGCCCTCGTACTCCAATTATCTCTTTTTATGCCCATTATTTTTAAGTGTTTTCACGTACATCGTAATTAGTTGGTAGAGCGAGAGCGTATATTTAACACGCGTGCAATAAAATATAATTCCTGCAATTGTGATTTGAATTAACAGCCTCTACTTATTACTTTTGGAATCAGTGTTTTATTGTCCAACCATTTATTTCCCAAAGATCTTTTTTTCAATACTAAGTAAGTATATCACAACGTTCTGAAATCTGCAAATTTACATTACGAAATTTATTTATTAGTTTGTTATTTTTTATTTAAGGCGTAGTTGCAAAATATCTAAATCCACATTTCCGCATTTTCTCACCTATGCCGTACAATTATTCATAGTATTGTACAATTTTGTTATCATCAGTATTTCTGTATTATTTCGATTTCCATCATTACCGCTTAAAGGCGAATTTTGCCAGATTCGTACTACGTTTATTTTGGTTAATAAATTACAATCGAATAATCATTTGCTGCTTGGCAAACTTGGTAATAGCGAGTAATTCGTAATAAATATGCGTGACCCTGTAGGAAGTTTTCATACTTATTAATAGTGACACATCAAATTTTCCAATGCCATGATTAAAGAATGAGTGAGTAAAATCACATCGCTGCTATTTGATTTGAGCTCAGTACTGTTGAGTCGTCACCATTACACATTAATTTGGAATTCTTAAATCCTGTTTTGCCAGGTCGTAGATTATCACCAAGAGCGAGTAGTCACCCGAAGGAAGGGATTAAGAGAAATGACATGACGTGATGAGACTGAATGGCGAATAAGTCTGCGATTTGTTTACGCTACATTTTATTTATGAGAGAATGATAATGATAACACATCACATCACCTCCGGACCACAGCATCTCCGTCTACTCTGTGTAGAGTGTTTTTTTAACTTGTTACGTGCCGCGTTTCTTCTGGCCATTTAGCAATATTACCGAGTGCCATAAAACTAATAGATCTTAAATGCAAATAAATGCTGCCAGAAGACATGCTACTCTGCTACTGACGTAATTGCGATTTTGTATGAGTTGTATTTTAGTGAGACAGAGATTTTAAAATGTAATCATATAACAAGTCTGCTCGTTGAGATAAGAACTTTTCTTTAAGAAGAAGTGCAAAACAAGATCAAAGCGGACAAGCAGAGAGTAGTAAATACATAGGACCTATTTCAATTTCATGAATTAAAAATTGAAAGCATGGGTAATAAATTACGTTGATACTTGTAGTGTAGTTCTGGGGTGCTGTACATAGGTAGGAACCAGAGATAAGTGCTGATGTGACTGCAAACTAACTTATTTCTGTAAAGGCGACCGCAGATTTATGTAAGTACCTACCTACTACTAGTACATACGTATACATACACATACAATACTTTATTGCATCTACTACTACGTACACCGTACACACAAACTAAGACTATACATTCACTACACAATACCAGCACACTGCCTAGCATGGGTTCAATGTACTGCTCCTACGATTACATTACATTAGTTACATTGGATTTCTTTACTGCTTCACTGTTGGTGATCTTTTCTTTCCTTCCTTTCCTTCGCCGTGAATTCTCTCAAAAGCTAAACAAGTATAAGTGTAGGATACACATCTATAAGTAGACGAGAATTCTGTTTCCTCGTGTTATTTTATTATTTTGCTCCGTATCTTGTTGGTGTACCTACTCCAGTATACATTTCATAATACAAGTCGTAGTTCCTACCAGCAAAGATCAGGAGGAGTGTGGCTACATTTATCGCAATATAAAATGGCATGGTAGAGCGGCATTTGTTCTACCTCATGGATTTGGATTATCATCACTGTCTGAGTCTTTTACTGGTATGACCGTACCACTACGTATTTCTAGTAATGGCAATGTAATGTAGTAGCTAGCTAGTCCGAACTTTTGTGTAGTAGGAACGAATCAACATAAGAAAATCCTGAACTATTGCGACCGGGGTCGACAAAAGTTATCTTGTAACTTTCTAGACGAGACAAAGTTCTTTGAGAGACAATAAATAATAGAATAATGGATAATGAGCAAGTGTTTAGTGGAGAAGTATTGGTTTTGGTTTTTGTCCTCTATACTATATTTATTTTCATTTCACTTACGCACACAGTACACATTACTACACATGCTATTAGGGCTACCTTGGTCAGTCCACTTCAATTCCCTTTTGTTTCTTGTCATGACTTTATTGTGGTGGCTACTACTCGATTGCTCACGACTTGGCCGACATTCTTCGTTTTATTCTGTAGACAGACTTTCTTGAGAGATTGAGCTTTTGAAGTGTAATTTTTTATAATGACACAGTGTGCCGCACTCTTTTCCGTCTATGTTGTAATGGGCAACAACAATAACCAGTTTTTACAAATTAACTTTTAATATAAATATGAATATGCACTCTGCAGAAGAGATGAATACTATACTTGTGCCGTAAGTGCTGTAAGTAAGTACCGTAGCAGAACAGTGCAGTGCAGACGCACTATGTACAACTACATATTCACCTTTGATCGAGTCAAATATTTTTTTGATTGTTGGAGACTACAGAGAAGCAGAGAGAGAGAGAGAGAGACGAATTGCCCTTGAGTTGGGTTACGTCCGAGTACAATGCAATGTAGAGGTAGCCCGTGGTTTAGTTTCTCGTGTAGAGATGATATTAAAAAGCTGGCTGACCCTTGAGTAGAATTTGTCGTAAATTTCCTTCGGGATGACACGTTATTTTCTAAGCTATTGGAGAATGAGATGAATAGAATAGAGTTAGACCACACACTTGGCCACAGAGTGTGCTAGTCTTGTAGCATTGAACGTTGTCGTATTCTGGATGTTTTTCAAAAAAACAAAATTGTGGGAGTGAACTCTTTAGGAAAGTTTTTATTTATTGCGAGATAGAACCCACACTCTCTCTCTCTCTCTGTGTGTACAACATAATATTCTGTCGCATCGCATGCATTTTGTTTATTTTGTTGGTTTAAATAGTATTATATCAGTGACTTGACCAGACTAGTAGACTATTTAATGTAAGTCAATGCATCAAGTAGATTAAATATGTACATTATGGTTGTTGTGGGAGTTGAATTGTGGAAGCCGTAAAAAAGTCTTGAAGGATTTGTGTTTTGGTGTATATTATGGACGTCTATCTGCCATTATGCCCAAAGGCTCTGCAAGGCCCTGCCGTACGTACAGAGCTGGAATGATGTTGCTTTTTCTTATCGGATAAATTCCATGTGCAGTGTTCTTGTACAATACCTCCCAGTACTCACTACATACTACAAAGCAGCAGCAGCAAGTCTTCAAGTTCTCTGTGAATGAATGTTTTCCTTGTTTACTCTTGGCCACAAGAAACAAAGTGTATCATGTTTAGGTAAACAGCGGGAATACCTACAACTGTTATTTTCTGAGAGCAAACTGAAATGCATATAAAAAAAGATTTGATTTGACAGGATTCTGATTTAACTACTCGTATAGTTTGATATTTCCTTACTTGTCAGCTACTATTACTATTGAGTGGTTAATTTGAGTCTCTCTCTCTCTCTCTTGTCTTACTTTGTCCATGTGGCTTTATGGGAGATGTGGAGGAGGAGAAAAATGCTTCCTTAATTGGTCAATGTAGCCCAGTAGTAGTGGCAGCAGACAATTTTTATTGTTTTCACTTTGATACTAGAAAGAGGAGGAAAGCACACATCAAATAGAAAAGCACTTGCAGTATAATGCTATGTAAATCTTGTTATGTCGTCTCAGGAAACGTCTCGTCATGTCAATATGTCATGAATATATCGTGTATACTTACTATACAGAGATCATTCAGGACGAGTGTCTAAATTTGTTCGTAAAGCTGTACCGTTGTCGTAAATAAGCATCCATCGCCCTCAGCCACATGAATATATGAATCTAAAATATCTGTTTACATTCATTTATGAGTGTCGTGATTATCAGATGCTGAGAAGAGAGCAAGGATTTGACAGAGGTCGATTACTCCTTTTTTGTGAAAATGGAAAATAATTTGCATATTGATGTACAAGTTGGATTTTGCCGAGTGTGTGCATGCTATTAAGCAGATCACAAGCGGAGCAGAGGTGAGATGCGGTACATATGGAATTCAGTCGATAAAAATGTATTTTTAATGGAGGGTACATTTCTGATTATAAATTTGTGTTGTAATAGTCGGTCTCTTTATGCACAAATGTCTCCAGCATCTATTTAAGTACAGATTTTCCAAACTTAATTACAATTATTACGTGTATGTATGCTAAATAGGTCTGCGCCAGCTTTGTAGCAGACATAATGAGAGAACATTATGTGTGGTGTTGATGTCACCTGTTTTCTTCTGCTGAGTACTTTCCCTCCTCTGAAATTGCATTATTATATTTACTTAATACGATCACTGTTGCTACAATGTAAATACGTCTGGTAGGTATGCATTTATCTGCCGGATCTTGTCACTGTACACGCTATACACGTCAAAAGGAGCGAATAAAAAATACATGTCGTGTAAGTAGAAGCTTGGTGCAAAGGTTGGAAAAAATTGGGTGAGGTGCGCCTGCCACGTTGTAATACGTTTTAAAAAATGAAACAGGAGAGGATTGACTGTGTTGTAAGCTGAACATAAATTGTCATTAGAATCCCTCCCTTGTTGTTCTCTTTTCTTGAGGTGTTTGGTTGTTAAGATTGACGATGTGTGTAAGTCGAGTCAGTGCAGAAAAAATAGAGAGATTGACTGCGTGAGTACTACTAAAATGCTAGGCTGAGTGAGTGAGTGCGCGATGAAGCGGCAATTCAATGGAGAGGTGAAATGCTAAGTTTACTTGTCTTCTAAAGACGTCTCTCTCTTTTAAGCTTCAAGCAGGAAAGGTGACGAGCGACAAGAAATATGTATGTTGCTGCTGCGTAACAACAAAAGAAGTAAAGTGACAAAAATGAACCGAGAAGGTGGTATTCCACTATAAGAATGTGTCACTACATGGAAGGCGCATGAAATACGGCTTGTGCGTGTTCATTGGTAAATCGGCCCTACACGACACCCGCGACAAGACAATTTGTCTACCGTCGCTTCGCATGAAATGGTGTTCCTCTCTCTCTCTCTCGAGGTCAAGCTCTCCTCACCTGTTAGAATATTATATTCCTCTACATGCTATTGCATTTCTTATTCTTCCTTTACACGGCGTTCCTAGAAGATTCTAATGACAGTCGTGTGTGTAGGTTGGTCGCTCTTGAAAATTGCATTGTAATTACGAGTGTGATGTCACAGTGGGCTGGTCTTCTCATAATTATGCCTTGAACCTGAGATTTAAGAGTTTTTTCTATCTAAAAAGTGATATACCTTGATTTACAAACGTGTAAATTCTTTCAAACAATGTTCAGTGTTATATAAACTTCGTCCATTTATTTATTTTTGCGAAACACAAATTGGATAGGATCGTTTGCAGATGATTTCTGACTTTTTTCCAATATTCTGATATAGTCTAGAAGTTTGTTCTTGTGTGAGTGTGGAATGTTCGGGGTAGAACTATATATATGTCGTACTAACTGCAGTTGTAATTTAATTCAAGGAAAGCGGAGCAATTACTCAACCCACGTCCAGTTCTCTTGTCATTTTTTGTAGTGCAAATGCGCATTCACATTGTAATACCGAAGAGAGAAACAGCTACAAAATGTTTATGCCCTATTACATTATGGTATGTGGGCAATGCTACATACATAGACCACAGAGACAGCACACTACTAAATGCGCTATCTAATATCTACACGTACTATACGATACACATTCATAAAATATGTATACATTATGTCAATCGACAAAAAACATTAATCTTGTATTTGTACGTTAAACTAAGAAGAGGGGATTCGAATTGATTTCGAGACCAACTATAAAAGTGGACTACATAACTAAATTGTATATGAAGTCTGCATATTTAGGCATAGAATTGTACTCTGTAAAGTGTGATGTTCTGTTCTAAATGTAAGGTGATAATACGATTGCACAAAGGAGATCTACTAGGTTATCTCTATTTACTATGCATTCTGTAGTGGAGAGGTACTAGTGAGGAAATGCTGTGTGCTCTGTTCTAGTAATGCGGGGAGGACGAGAGAAAAAAAACATCATGACAAGTAAAACCGGGTTTGAAATATAGACCTCCTTGTAAACAGCGATACGGTGTACATATATGGACAATTGACTTCTCGTTCTCTTCAACGCTAATCCAAACTCGGTGTCTCATCTTTACAATCCAGTCCAGTCTTCTGTGGCAACGAGGCAAGACCTCAATCTCAATGGGAAACGAATGAATACAATTTCTTTTGGCGCACTACCATACTCGTAGTAGTAGGATGTGTGTAGATAGTAGATAGCACAGTCCTACACACACACAGTCAGTCAATCCGATTCTTTCGTAACCGCAATGAAGCCAAGGCACGACTGCAACTCTGCTCTCATCTCCTTGCGTATTTGTACATTTAAATTAACTGCCCATTCTTTGTTCTTGATTTGACTGGAAAGGACGTGCCTTGACCGTTCATATATACGAGTAGGTATACGTATACCATAGAGGAATACTACAAGTGCATATAAATATATACGATTGTATGTAGGTACTGAATGATGTGATGAATTGAAGTGCACAGAGTACAGAGAGATGAGAGAGAGAGAGAGTCGAATTCAACTCTCGTCTTTGTACGTAGGAGGAGAACCAAATTGTTTTTTCCAGTCAAGTCGATTCCAGAGACTTCACCTGATGTGCTGGTCATGAGAAAATTCTAGTTATTCTTCCTTTGATGCTTTGAATTGCAATTTACAAGCTGCACGTACAAGTACTATATTATACTACTTCCTCCTGTTTTACTCTCGTCTTCTCTTTTAATGTCTGCTGAATCTCTGGGAGAGTGAATCTAGTAGTTAAAAGTTCTCTCCTCTCAAGTCACTTAAGTAGTTAGCTGATAGAGAAAATTCTGTGACTTGTATGTGCATTGGGGAGTGTGGGCTTTCTATGTCCTGCTGCAATCTCTAGGCAAAAGAAGCACGTGCAAACGATTCATTGCCCTGCTGCGGCCGTGTGTATTTGTCATACGACCTATAACTACACGGAATACAATGTAACCGAGATATATTAATGGATGTAATGCAGCTTAATGCTAATAGTCAAGTCAGTTAGTCAAGTCAGTATCTCCTTGTATGTCTCTGCATCCGTAGGTAGTAAAACTCTCTTTCTCTATCTCTCTCTCTCTCTCTCTCTCTGTCAATAATTGTGTACATTGCATCGAGCAAATATTGCATAACATTAATGTGCTCATGTGTGAGCATATATTTCCTACTGTTCTGTCTGTCTGTGCGTTGCCTCCCAAATGTCTACTACATTCTAAGGAACACATTGACTTGACTATTAAATCGTGCCATAATTGTTATTATGATTATTATTAGTAATGCGTATGCCATCATCGCATTGTGTTTATTGTACTGTCATGCATCACAACATTTATTTCTATATGTTGCCGCTTCATCCATGTAATGCTGCAGCAGATTCTATAATATGCTAATAATAGTGCACAAATTATATCCCTGATTTTCAAATAGAAATAACGATACAAATCTCACGTTGTGCACAAGTGTGGTGTGTGTGCACTACTATATCAGCAGGGCTGGGCTCACTCGTAGTTGTAATCGCCTCGTGTGAGTTTCCTGCTTGTACATATTTGTCTTTGCTATTTCTTTTATTTACTCAGTACATACATATCATATAACCTTTAGTACACTAGTAACTAACACGTTATCATCGTCTCAATATATATTATGAACTCACTAGTGGCCATTAATTTTGTGAGCACATCACAATAGCACACTCACTCTCAGTCAGTCAACTTAATGTAGTAAGTAGTAATGGTAGTATGTACATATTTGTATAATGTAATGTACTTAGCAGTATTATGGTAGCACACCACACAGGCTGCTGCAGTCATAGTAGTGTGACTAACTACATTGCATAATGGCAAGACTAAGTGACGAGAGCATTTGGCTTGTGATTTGTTATTAGATATATGTATCCATGGACGAGCGTATCCATTACCATTTTCATTAGATGCATATATGCGGGTCCGAGACCTGTCCGTCGTACTTGTTAATGTAGTCGAATGTCTAAATGAAATAAGTACAGTCAAAGAGATAGAGTTTTGAGCACAGACTTACTTATAGCTTCTAGTAGATGATGATTGATGCAGAGTCACATTGTACAGAGAGCGAAAGGGAAAATGTGCAACGTGTAGGCTTAAAACTGCGTCTATAAATAGACATTGCTAATGTAATGTTGCAGGCAGCATAAATAATATTACTACTAGTAATGTAATGGCAATTGAAGTTACTACTAGTAATGTGATATTATTAAATATATAGAGTTGAGTGTTTATGCGTGTACGTAATTTTGAGTGTAGGCACGTCACTTACTTGTGAGCTAAGTGAACGTGCCGCAATCAGTCTTCAAGTTATTTCATTCGTCTCTCTCTCTTCTCTTGCTTCCTATTCAGCTGTCTTGTTCTGTTGGTTTGAAAGGCCTATGGATAATTTAATGACTGATTGTTTGCAAAAGCATCTATTCAGCTGAGATCAAAGGTGGAGGTGACTAGGCATCGAGTGAGTGTTAGGGTATATTTTAATTACACGGAGCGACAATGAATCGAGAGGGCTCTCTGTGTCCACCTGAAATGTGTGCTAATTTGCACAAAGTTCTCTTCCGCACTACAAGGTGCTGCATTGCAATGAATGTAAATATCTGAATTATGTATATGCCCTACGTACGTACTACGTAGTAGGTACATGTATCAGTGTATTAAGTGTAGGAGCACGTATTCGTGCTCGCTTACTCCTTTGACTTATGATTTGACTTGACTTTGTTTGGCATTGAGTTTAATACTTGAAAATCATTTATTAATGATTTTTTGTTCACAGCCTAGGTACACTATGTAGTATTGTGAAGAAAAAATGTGGACTAATAATTAATGAGCGAGTCATCACTGCCAACAAAAGTTTTATGCGTTTTTTCTGAATACACACGAAGAATTGCAAGTCACAAGTGAAGCCATGCAACCGAATCGCTCGCTCTTCCTCTACGTTTTGACTTTATCTGCATTCGCCTTCTCCCGTACTAAATATTTTGAATATATTGCATTGTGTAACATTGTGTTGCAGTGGTTTTGAAGAGTGTAGAGTTGAGCCCGTTCGTTTTGTTCCTGAGTAGTGAGTGAGTGAGTGAAAATTGAATTGAATTATTAAATGGGAGTGATGCGATGCTCCATTGCTGCTGGTAGATAGGCGGGGGGTAGTTTTGGTTGCTTGGTGGGTAGAGATAGTGGTAAGTAAAGAGAAAAGAAGTGCATGGAGAATTCATAGTCAAAATTAAAGTCAGCCAGGAGCTGACAATGAGCACAATGTAAACTAAATATGCTTGTACCTACGAATAGTAGCAGTGGCTACTAACTAACATCTAAATAAGAGCATAGTTATTTACTAAGTAAGTGTGTGTAGGTACTTATTGTTGTTGGTTCACTTGTATGGATTTACGCAAAGCATGCATAATATATTTACCTTAGTAAAAATGACGCAGACAAGAACAAAAGAGGAGCAGAAATGGACTTGAATAACCCAGGTCTCTGTACATACATCAGAGATGAGAGAAGATAACAAAAAAGCAGATGAATAAATGCACCAGTTTGCTGGCTGGCTGGCTGTGCATTTGCGATGCGTTTGCATCCTACATGTGTACTACTTTGTGAGAATGTAATATAATACGTCGACCGTTGAATTGAAGTGAACAAGGTGAATGTGCCAGTGAGTGAGTGAGTATGCCCGTGCAGTACCCAAAGAATTCACTTGACAGGACTTGACTGCTAACAATAAGTTCCCTCTTCTACCAATTATGGCCATAGACAAGTTAAGCTCGTATCTTACATATCGCATCTTACTTTTAGACATCAGATAGGCTTATAAGAACTTCTTACAGTTCCCCATCAAGCCAACTCAAGTTATTTAAGTTTAGTTAATATAATATTTTCTTATCTCTCTCTCGTCAGGTGAATCCTCAAGTGAACTAAGCTGACTGATGTGAGTTGATAAGTTTGCACTGTGGAGATTGATTACGTTTTGTATAGATTATACAGCAGAGAAACACAGAGATAGTTGTGAGGCTGTAAAGAATTTATCGTCGTCGTGTGATCTGATTCTCTCTTCAGAGAGCTTAGAGCTATATGGAGATTACTATTGTATAGAGTGCTCTCTTAAGTAATAGTTCAGTCCACTCCACTCAACACTTGTTCCTATATATCCTACGAGCTCGTATATATGTCTCAGAGGAGAGAGATAGTTAGAGAATTTTTATTCTCGTCTTGTACAGAGTAATAGGTCTTAAGTTTCTGATTTATTTTTTGCATATCTCACTCACGGGGGAAAAAGGTAGATGAAGCGAAGCAATTTGAAAGAGAGTACAGGTAAGGAGTGATGTTTTAGCTACCTGCCTATTATGCATAAGTGGATTGGATTTGGATAAGCAGTCAATGATGTCTCTTAAAATTCTATAAGGAAAAGACAAGTAGTTCCTATTTATTTTTCTCGCAAGGCTATACCACGCACATACATACAGTAAATACACAGAATAAGACTAAGGGCTAGTAGTTTAGTTCAACGGTCTGGTCTCGCTGTCTGCTGCTCTGTTCTACTTTATCGATGAAATTACTCATTCATGTATGTAACACGTAGAGTGTACTATACTACAGAGAGAGAGAGAGAAGAGTCAGGCGAAGATAAATTCTACAGATTGAATTCGATAGAGCATGCATCATCTGAAACGAATGTTTCCAACGTGACAAGGCTACAGGGCTGCAGTGTGGCTTGATTCTTTCGTTTTTTACCTTTTAAACTCTCATGTGTATTATCGTTTGTATTGGCATCTATTTTTTCCAGTCGCTCCATTTACCACATCTGTCTCCATCGCGCAAGTTGTTTTACGGCTGGAATTTCGTTACAAGAGAATGAAATGTTTTTCGTCACTATTTCTGTGCTGGTGTCTTCACCCATTGCATCTCTGCACTCGTTTTTTGTAATAGATCGTATTCTGTGATCGTTTCCATTTTCTACAATGCACTTCTTTAATGATGTGTAGGTAGTACATACAATGCCTGCAGTTTTTGTCAGAAATGGGAGACAACGACACATGCCAAGGCGACACGTCAAGATCATCTCTGCACTCGTTTTTTTGTAATAGATCGTATTCTGTGATCGTTTCCATTTTCTACAATTCACTTCTTTAATGATGTGTAGGTAGTACATACAATGCCTGCAGTTTTTGTCAGAAATGGGAGACAACGACACATGCCAAGGCGACACGTCAAGATGGGCTACACGACAGTCACCAATCTACTGTTGAAATAACCTTGCTTATTATGTGGAAATATTGACATATTTTGATTGTTCATTGTATTGTTTATTGTTATTTCTGTTGCGATGAGATGAAAATGCTTGGTAGGGGTGGTGTTCCATGCATTGTCATCTGGGATTCTTAAAAAGGAAGCACCAAGACCACCTTGATTTTTGGGTGATGTTAACAGTTGCAGTATTTTTAGCAATGGTAAAGCTGAACATCAGATATTTATTAATACGAATGCTGTTTTTTAAATTAACAGGGTAATGAAATTTCAAATCGTCTTCAACATTCGAATACATAACGAATGATATGTATTATACGTACATAATGTATAATACATATAGAGAAGTTTATAGCATGCTTGTTTATTTAAGTCTCATCACCGCACTCACCTCGCAAATTACAGTGGCACTTGGCAGTTGAAATTAATCGAT